>KZ451936.1:175610-231382 GCA_002786265.1 Apostasia shenzhenica | reverse complement strand
CTGAGCTGCGAGGTGCTGCGAGTGGAGAGAGCTTTGAAGTTTTTTTTTTTTGGGTTATGAAAAGTGGATAACTAGGTTAATTTGAGGATTCTCACCAAAGGCTAACCCTACCCTTTCCTTCACCGAAATATCGACCCCTTAACCCGGATCTAGGCTCTGAGAAAACTCAATCACAATTTCATTGATCGCAATACTCTCTTTTACAATGCAAGGCGACCTCTTTATATAGAGAGATCCCATGTGAAATTTGGAAATAGAATACTAAATGCAGGAAATAAAATACCAAATAAATAAAAGCAAATATGAAACTAACTCTATTACAATAAAATAAAATCAGCTTCAAATGTGGTGAGTCTTCAAATCTTCCAGATATGCTCTGAATCAAATCAAATCAAATTTAAATAAAGCTAATATGAAAATCTCTAATGGCTTTAATTAATTTGAATTTGAATTTTGATTCAGCGTATGACGTCATCCTAACCATCTGATTCGATGCTGATTTGTGTCCCCACCAATTCTCCCCATGTGGGTGGAACTCGACCCCGGCGAGTATGGGTCATGCGACTCATGTGTCTCCGAGTGGGTCAGATCAACTGTAACCTCTGAGCCTCCTGAAAAAGTAAAATTCTCCACCGAACCAAATATCACTGATAATTGAATTCTACAAGTCTATTCAATTAGCTCTAAAATTATTGAGGTGGATTTTGGCTGTGGACTCTCGTGGGTAAAGCTACACTCAAAGGGAACAAGAGGCTATTGCTTCACTAGGTGTTACTGTTGGGTCCTAATAACCAATAGATCTGAAATATTAAAAGTATCAACTATTCCCATGATCTAATAATAATATTCAAACTTATTTAGTTGATCCAATTTAATAAAAATTTTAAAATAAATTAAATTAGAGATTTAATTATCTTAAATTATCATAATAAAATATTTAGAAATTTTTTTCTACACTTAATTATAATAGCTCACCATTAAGTTTACTGATTTCATTTATTTTATAATATATAAATAAAGAAACTGACACATGCAGTGAACTAAATGTAAATACAAATACTGACTAGACTCAATCCTAATACAAATGCAAACTAGATTTATGACCTAACTAATACTTACAGGATAATTAATTCTGATTATAGGCATGCAAATAATAAGTTAAAAGTGACGAGCGATGCGGTTCCTAATAGGTGCCATAAAGTTCTCCAGAAATATCTGGCGAACTGTACAGCACACCAATTAGATGTTCGCATAGCCAACCACTCACTCTCAAGCGTCATCTGCCTATATAGGTCTATAGGTGTCGAGTTCTTATTAGATCGATGATATGTATAGTTATGCTTAGCTAAATCAAACCTATTGACCTCAGAATGATCGTGACCTATAATCATCTCAATATGATCGATAGTGTTATCAATACAATAAGATGATTTAGTGGCATCTATCGAATCTAGGATTTGCTCTTCTTTATGACTCATCTCTATGATTATTTTCTCAAGTTGACTTTCAACTTCTATCCTATAACTATCTTCCTCGTGCATCTCATCCTCGTACTTCTCGTACTCCTCGGCTAAATTAGGATCTGCTATATAAATAGATATAGATAACGAATCAAGTTTTAATGCTTCAGGAAGAATGAAGGTCTCTATAGAGAACTCATTCAATACTTCATTCACGAGAAAATTAGATTGGTCACCTATAGTCTCAATAGGTCTGATAATGGGAGTAGGAATGGGAGCAATTGGTACTAATCTAGGCTCATGTTGTTTATTAGGTGTGAATATGCGGTCAAACCTTGCGATAATCTCGGTCAATATAGCTTCTAATTTGGGATCCATGGGAATAGGGAAGCTAGACCTAGTGGGCCTATGCAAACAGAAATAAATATGCCTAAATGCACCCTATTCCAACCATGCTCTGATACCAAGTTGATGCGGAACAAAAAAAAATGTCAGTGATAATTTATATTAATACTCAGCAAACTGATTAGCAAATTATTTTAATTAAGAGAAAAATATTTTCTAAATAAATTATATGATAAATAAGATTTTTGAATCCCGCACACTAAGATATTTTAAAATTAAATTAAATTGAATCGTATGATAAATAAGAATTTATCAATTTAGATCAGGGCGTTAATTAAAATTCAATAAATCAGATCCGAGGTTCAGGAATTTAGGCCAGACGTCTCACAGATAAATTCAACAGTAATTAACACACAAGAAATTATCGGGTCACACAATTAGAGCCAAATAAATAATTTAAGTCAAGCGAATAATTTGTGTAGAAATCGAATAATCAGATTAGTTGAGTACGGGGAAAGAATTTACCAGCGAGTTGAATCGGAGAGGAGTCACTAAGATGATTAACTGATCTGATCGGGAGCGGGCGTGCGAACAAAGCTAGAACAGTGAGCAGGCGCGAGCACAGGCAGGCGTGCGGACGGTTGCGTGCGAACGCAGGCGGGCGGGCGGCGGGCGCGCGGGCTGGCGCGCAAGTCCAGTTATTGGTAATGGATGCCAGCCATATATATCTTTTATATTTTTTCAATTTATGAAGTATCACGTCATCTTTGATTTACCCATTTGGGTTTTCTTAGATATTGTTACTGGTAGGGATGTTTGAATACTTGAAAGCACACTTTTTACTTGTCGAAGCGTAAAACTTCATAATGTTAAAAATGTTATTTTTCTTTTTGATTTCATGTGACACCACAATTTCCTTTGCCCAACTTGGAGGAAATTGTGGTGATAGTGTGATTTGAATCTTAGAGCCTCTAGTTCTCGGACAAGCTCTTTCCTTACTGGACTAGGAGAACACATTGTTGAACTGTCATTTTTATTTAGGTGATTTTGCATACCATTCATATTCTTGATTTTTTCATATCCATTTCATATTGTTTTATCAAATGCATATAGATTTATCATGAGATTGATTCCTCTCTCTAACTATCTGTCCCTCCCATCCCTCCCTCCTTCCTCTCTCTCTCTCTCTCCCGGTCTCCCCTTTCCCCAGTCTAGTATTATGTTCTCTGTGTACTTATACACTAAACATATCAATGTCTAGCATCGTATATTTTGAGGTGCTTATCTTCTGTTGTCAAAATAGTTTCAAATTTAGTTTAATGGAAGTTCTCTTAGGTTGGTAAACATTAAATAGTTTAATGGAAGTTTTCTTAGGATGGTAAATATTTCATGTAAAGTGATCATTATTGGAAAATATTTTTGGATTTTATTCATGCTATGTACTGATGTGACACTTGTATTTTAATTATTTAAATAGTCGGGTCTCGATTGTAAATCATTGGATTTGTGTGACATTGTGCTGGTACTTTTTATATGTTGTTTAACCGAAAGATTGGACCATCTGTTTAATGACAAATATTGGTTGGATCTGGTGATTCTATGTGAAAGCATTTGTGGATTTGAATCTAATATGTAGTGTTGAACTAAATGTTTGTGCCCTTGAACTATGTAATTTTTCAAAAAATCAGAACAGAGTAAATTAATGAGGTAGGGCATCATGATGTGCCCAACCAACTTGACCTAAATGGGTTAGGTTGACTAGCCTAACCCGGCCCGCTGCTCTCCCTTTGGTCTGGTGAAGCCCGATGTTCTATGCTTATGAAACTTGGGTGCACATCACTTCCACCACCCTTCCACCACCCGCTATCATTTGAATTGAAAGGAATACATGATGTTTTTTTTATATTTTAATATTGAGAAAATATATCCTAGATCCATCTCAAGTAGTTCAGTTTAATTCGAAGTAGATGAAAATAAAGTCAAATTTAAGCTACAAAGATAAACCAGTCAGAATTTTAGCAAAAGTTGCTAGAGGATTAAGGAACAAAGAGATACCTATGATTAATGCTTTATGGAGCAGTTAGACTGAAAAATAAGCAACTTGAGAATTTAAAGATAAAATGAAGAAGTCTCATCTTGATCTCTTTGCTTAATTTCGGGGATGAAATTCTTCAAAGGTGGGGAGAATTGTGACATTCAGGTTCTAAATTTAATATTTGATAAGTTGTATGCTAAAGTATTATTTTAAGCATATAATTGGGTTATTTTTATAATGACTGATAACTCAAAATATGATTTTAAAATTAGTATAAACTAATTTGGATTTAGAATAAATAAATTTAGACTTAAGTGTAAGGATTTTGGGCCTATTAATAAGGGAATGAAAATTGAGGAACCAAAATGCAATTTTCTTATAAATAGGATAAGATCAGCGCCATCTTTTATGAGCTGCACCGCCTTTCTCCCTTTCTCTTATCTCTCCTGAGCGCATTCTCTCAATCTCTTCGTGTGTGGAAAATAAGAGACGGTGTGGCTTTCTTTCTCTCTTTCTCTTTCTCTTTCCATTTTGTTGCTTCCGTGCCCTCTATTCTCTCCCTTTCTGTCGTTGTGCGCGTGAACCAAAGAAGAAGTAGGAGAAGGGGAAGAAGAAGAAGAAAAAGAAGAGAAAAAGAAGAAGGATTTTTCTCTTTCTGTCCGGTTTATCTCCTTCACCTATTTTTCTGTTTCACCGCAAGACTTCAAAATAACATATGAGAAGTAGATAAGAGTTCTAAGATATTTAGTAAATAAAATTTTTAGGTTAATCAATTAATTTGATTTATATATTATTATGTGATGTGGATAATTTAAAAAGCATGTTTGATTGGATGTTTGTTTTGCAATTGAATTCATATTCATTGAATTATTAATTTATAAAATATGATGTTCTATGTATGATGTTTAATTAAATTGTAAAATTTGAGAAATTGTTAAGTATATAAAATAATTATCAGATGATTTATATTCATTATGCTATGTTAAAAATTAAGTGAGTAATAAAGAGCATAATGATGTGTAGTTAGTGATTTATTGAGTTGTTTATATGTTAAAGAGCATGAAAATTTGTAGACTTAGAACAACTAAGTGAAATAAATATGATGTTTTCAAATTCGACAATGAATTAAAAGGGTTTTTTGTTGTGTTTATATCCCTGCCTATCCTCAAGTTATGTGATATGATAAACAGCCTGTCAAATTCGGGGATTGTTGCCATTATATATAAACAACGAACCAAAGTTGAGGATGGTTGACAATATATGTA
Organism: Apostasia shenzhenica; assembly: GCA_002786265.1. NCBI lineage: Eukaryota > Viridiplantae > Streptophyta > Magnoliopsida > Asparagales > Orchidaceae > Apostasia > Apostasia shenzhenica. Next base: position 226,277 of record KZ451936.1, on the reverse strand, counting down.
AACAATCTACCAAATTCGGAAATGATTGTATGTGTCACTTCTTATTTACGGGAAAAAAGTTATCAAGGATTCTATATATATGTGATAATAAAAAGAGACAATTGAAGTATATTTCAAGTATATTCATATTTTAATGTTGAGAAAATATATCCTAGATCCATCTCAAGTAGTTCAGTTTAATTCGAAGTAGATAAAAATAAAGTCAAATTTAAGCTACAAAGATAAACCAGTCACAATTTTAGCAAAAGTTGCTAGACGATTAAGGAACAAAGAGATACCTATGATTAATACTTTATGGAGCAATTAGACTGAAAAATAAGCAACTTGAGAATTTAAAGATAAAATGAAGAAGTCTCATCATGATCTCTTTGCTTAATTTCGGGGATGAAATTCTTCAAAGGTGGGGAGAATTGTGACATCCAGGTTCTAAATTTAATATTTGATAAGTTGTTTTCTAAAGTATTATTTTAAGCATATAATTGGGTTATTTTTATAATGACTGATAACTCAATATATGATTTTAAAATTAGTATAAACTAATTTGGATTTAGAATAAATAAATCTAGACTTAAGTGTAAGGATTTTGGGCCTATTTATAAGGGAATGAAAATTGAGGAACCAAAATGCAATTTGTTTATAAATAGGATAAGATCAGCGCCATCTTTTATGAGCTGCACCGCCTTTCTCCCTTTCTCTTATCTCTCTTGAGCGCATTCTCTCTCTCTTCGTGTGTGGAAAATAAGAGATGGTGTGGCTTTCTTTCTCTCTTTCTCTTTCTCTTTCCATTTTGTTGCTTCCGTGCCCTCTATTCTCTCGCTTTCTGTCGCTGTGTGCGTGAACCAAAGAAGAAGTAGGAGAAGGAGAAGAAGAATAAAAAAGAAGAAAAAGAGAGAAAAAGAAGAAGGATTTTTCTCTCCTTGTTCGGTTTATCTCCTTCACCTATTTTTCTATTTTACCGCAAGACTTCAAAAAACATATGAGAAGTAGATAAGAGTTCTAAGGTATTTAGTAAATAAAATTTCTAGGTTAATCAATTAATTTGATTTATATATTATTATGTGATGTGGATAATTTAAAAAGCATGTTTGATTGGATGTTTGTTTTGCAGTTGAATTCATATTTATTGAATTATTAATTTATAAAATATGATGCTATATGCATGATGTTTAATTAAATTGTAAAATTGAGAAATTGTTAAGTATATAAAATGATTATCAGACGATTTATATTCATTATGCTAAGTTAAAAATCAAGTGAGTAATAAAGAGCATAATGATGCGTAGTTAGTAATTTATTGAGTTGTTTATATGTTAAAGAGCAAGTAAAAATTTGTAGATTTAGAACAACTTAGTGAAATAAATATGATGTTTTCAAATTCGACAATGAATTAAAAGGGTTTCTTGTTGCGTTTATATCCCTGCCTATCCTCAAGTTATGTGATATAATAAACAACTAGTCAAATTCCGGGATTGTTGCCATTATATATAAACAATCTACCAAAGTTGAGGATAGTTGCCAATATATGTAAACAATCTACCAAATTTGGAGATAATTGTATGTGTGGCACTTCTTATTTACGAGAAAAAAATTGTGGCACTTCAAGGATCCTATATATATATGTGATAGTGAAAAGAGACAATTGAAGTATATTCCAAGAAATAAGGGCCTAAAAGATAAAATAAATAAAAAAATAAAAAAACTATAACGTATGATTATTTGATTCTTTATTTTACATGATTATCTGTTATTTATAACTATTAATTTTCATGCTTTTATGTTATTGTTATAATTAAAAAGATTAATGTATGGGTGCAAATATTTTTATTTAGCAAATTAGTGTTTTTGCCTACTCAGTCTTGGGTCGGTGAACTGATACCTTCATTGGTAAGTACTGGTGGAGAAAAGGACACACGAAGAGAGGACAAGTACTAAGATCAAAAATTTTATATATTTTAGTTTAACTTGTAACTTTATATAAATCATGATAAAAGAATGAGACTAGTTAATTTGATCTATATATAAATAAACTTGAGTTTTAATATGTTTTATATAATTCAGTTTAGTATTTTATTTTTATTGCTTCCATTGTAAATTTTAAATCAACTTACACTTTTATCAAAATTATTTGACTTGATTTTTTTGACCATCCCTATGAAATAAGTTTTATTTACGTAGTAACTTGAAAGGGGGATACCACAAGTTGGTAATTTAATAGGTAGCTAATTGTGTTAAAGTTTTTTGATATTTTATATATACACATTTAAATAAAAAATTTAATGTATTTCTCATGTTTTTTGCAAAAATTAAAAATTAAAAAATGATTGTTTAAATGATTAATAAAAAAATCGGTGTGAGTTTCAACTTTCAAAATCTGACTTGAAAACTCAAAAGGCTTATGCATTAAAACCTGGTCGACTGTAATACCATCTAGTTTTTCATCCACCTGGGTGCTGTCCTAATCGAGTCTGGGTTGAGGTCAACCCAATTTGAGCCCGTTCCGTTGATAGGCTTGTGGTCCTCCGTCTACTTCAAGATCTCCCTTCATCAATGGGAGACAAAAGGGCCATTTGGTTGCTGGTGGCTAGGGCTGTTATCGAGCCGACTTCGAGCCGAGCCATACTCGGCTCGAGATCGGCTCGCTCGAAATCTTTACGGCTCTAAATCGAATCGTTAGTCGAAGAGTTTCGATTTCTAGTCGGCTCGGCTCGAATGAGCTCGACTTCGAGCCAGCTCGATCATACTTTGAGCTGACTCGAAATACTTATAATTATTAATTAAAAATACACAAATTTAATTTTTAAAAATTAAAATATTTGTAAAAATTATATTTTTATTTATATATGTAATTTTTTACAAACATAAAAATAAAAATATCATAAAACAATTTAACCACATCCTAAAATAATACCATAAAAATTATCATATAATTATGTGCAATAAATTTGTTCATTAAATGTCTAATTAAATAAATAATGATAAATAAATTCATGTTCGTCTGATCGAATCTCTCTAATTACATGAATAGATTATACATCATAATATCAAACAAATTACAAATAATACTTAAATAAAATAAAAATGAATTTTGCAGAATTATTGTAAGTGCCCCCGAGTTGATCATACATTAAATCTCTAATCCTATTCAAAGATAAATTGCATATTAGTATGTTAATGTATGTGAGATAAATTATTAAACTCAGAAACTAAACTTACCAAACTCATTGAAATCATGATAATACATTACCTGAAAATTAGAACTCAAATAATTTTAATATATAAGATATTTTTCTCAACAATCAAACTATTAAAATCATATGTATATTCCTGTGAATTATGATAATCATTGCCCTCAGAAATTAAACAATCAAAATACTATTGCCATCAGAATTAATAATTTTAAGAGTTTCAAGATGAAAAGATTTAATAATTTTAACATCACCATCGTTAAGCTGAACAACAAAAATAAGCAAAACACAGGTCAACCAACCGGCAAGGTGGCAACCAGAAATAACACAAAGCAGAAGTGCAGAACAATCAACATAAATGATTAATTAAATCAAAAAACAGAGAAGGCAAAAATAGATGATAAGTCATAGGAACTAAATTTCATCATAGGGCATAAATGAAACAGAAAACTAATACTTTTAATATATATTTCATCATAGGGATTAATTAAATCAGAAAACAGAGAAAACAAAAATAGATGATAACTTGATAAGTCACAATAATAATAAACATAAACAGTGCCATTACAAAATTATGATAAAAATAACATAGTTACAAAAATAGAGCAAAAATAATGCAATTTTAGGCTTTCAGCAAAAGCAAGTCAGTAAATACACCAAGCAATCTTAGACAAATAAAATGAGTAAGGAAGGGTAGAACTATAAAACTGCAAAAATATTTAGAGTTGCAAAAGTAAGATTTCAAGAGTAGCTATTTCCAATGTCATGTAACATCACTAATCATCCCTGCGATAAAATAGAATGAGATATAAAAATTAAGGATAAAAGAGAATGAGATATAAAAATTACAATTTGATGTATTGCAAACATAGTCCCTCAGATATTAAATCTTGACTCATCATTGTAGTAAACTAAGTAGAGGCAAATTTTGAATTAAAGAGCACCAAATATGTTCTTACTTAAACATTTTGCATGCAACATGAAAATAAAGATAATCACATAAAGGAAAGTATCACTCTTTTTAAAAAAAAATAATAGTAGCATTTGTTTGTATCAACATAAAATGCATATGTAATATCTGTTCTTACTAATATCTATTCATATCAGTATGTATATAACATGAAATGCGCATGTAATATCTGTTCTTAGTAAAAGCCTACTTGCCCCCATCTCCTACTACTCCGAGTCAAAGATCCAAAATAATGTCATCATAGGGCACCAACAAAAGTAACCAAAAGCTTTATGCATCTAATTGATTTACATAATAGAGCAAATTAAGCAAATCATGTTTTTCAGTTTTTACTTTTTATCATCACAGCATACCAACAAAAACAAGCAAATTTCTAACTTCAGAAAGCCCTCAAATTTTGTTTTAAAAAATCTTAAAAAATGAAATATAAAAAGCTAACAGGCAAGAAAAGATTTGATCCAAAAGATTAACAAACTGTTGTTTAAAACTTTAAATAATAGATTTCATCATAAGTGAACAGATTACTGAAATCAAATTTCATAACAAAATCATAAGTCAAGAAAATTTGATTCAATCTATAAATCAAGTAATTGCAGTTAAATGGTAGATTTTATCATAGGGCTTACTGAAATCAAATATCATATCAGAATAATAAGAAACCAAAACATTTAATACTATTAAATATTCAAATCTCTTGTTGCGATACTGCCAGGCATCAATAGTCAACACAGTATATAGAACCAGATTAACAAGAATATCAGATATTCAAAAAATACAAAGATAGCAAAAACTGTGTAAGGATAACAACACAACGAATATCAGCAAAATAGAAAAACTGTAATACTATAACTAGTCATGTAAATGCCCAGTGGTAAATTATCAACTTGCATCATTAGACATCCCTTCCGCTTCAGGTATATTAATTGTTAAATCCTCTTCCACGAGCTTATCTAACTGAAAAATAGTTAATTGAATAAGTTAAAAAAATAAAATAAGGAGAAACATAATTACAAATAAACATAAACTTATGGTTCTTACACTAGGATCCGTAGAACTTGTGTGTGCTGCTCGAATTCAACTACCAGCACATACCAATGAATTCAAAGTTTTTGGAGATAAAGCACTTCTATAATCTCCTAAACACGCCCTCCAGCACTAAAGGCAGATTCGGAAGCAACACTAGTGACCGGTATGGTAAAAATATCTTTGGCCATCTTAGATAAAAATTTATATTTTAGAGAAGATAGTTTCCACCACTCTAAAATATTAAATTGTGAATTTGCACACTCAATGCATGGTTCACTTAAGTATTCTTCAAGATCAGATTTTGGAGGACTCGTTACAGTGCTTGCTTTAATGTGCATGTATAAGCCATCTAGTGGATCACTTTTACATTCTTTGATCTGAGGCAATTTAGAGCTGCTACTAGAAGATGCTTTATGAGTAGTCACATTCTTGTCAACAACATAGAAGGAATACAACTCATAGAGAGAACTCTTTGCTTCCTCTACTTTGTCATTCACTTCAATTGAGCTATATATCTCCATATAAAAATATGTCAAGGCAAAGACTAATATGCATGCAATAGTAAAGAGAATATGACAATCAGACCAATATTTATCAAATCTGATCATCATAGCAGCTGCCATATTCCTAACACAAGGAATTGGTGAAAGTATGCCTTTGTCTAATATCCTCTTTATCTTTGCAAGGTTTGGTAAAAATTTATTTGCTGTTGGAAAGGAAGGACCAGAAAAAACTTCAGTTACTTCATCACAAACTGCCAATATATCCTTAATTTTTCATACATCTATCTCCCATTCTTGATCCAGAGGTAGCCAAGTGTAATGCAAATCTCTACATGCATATTCTGGAAACACAACTTTATAATGAAATGCAACATCTAGCATCTTAAAAGTAGAATTCCACCTAGTAGGCACATCAATACGTAAACCCCTACAAGTAGAAATCCCTAGCTGCCTTGCAATCTCACCAAACTAATGATCGATTAGGCGAGCGTTTCAAATACAATACTGAATCTCTTATATTTGAAATTACCTTACTAATGACCTTCAAACCATCCTGAACCATCAAATTCAAAATATGTGTTGCACAACGAACATGAAAAAACCTTCCCATAAATTGAAAACCTGACCTACGATTGAACAATGATCGCAAATTTTCTGCTGCCCTATCGTTTGAAGAAGCATTGTCAAGTGTAATCGTGCTAACTTTATTTTGAATGCCCCAATGAAGTAAGATTTCAGAAATAGCTTCAGAAATGACTGAACCTGTATGCGGTGGATCAAGATCACAAAAGCTTATGATCCTAGATTGAAGATTCCATTAAGCGTCTATGTAGTGCACAGTCAAACACATGTATCTAATTGTTTGATTAGATGTCCAACAATCACATGTTAGGGATACTCTGTCTACAGTCTTTAAAACTTTTTTAAGATGCTCTTTCTCAAACTTATATACTTTAACACACTCATTCTTGATAGCTTGTCGAGTGATCTTACAATAACTTGTGTTCATTGATCTCATTAAGACATTGAATCACAAGTGCTCCACCATCATAAAAGGATATTCATGAACAATGATCATTTTAGCAATAATATTCTTAATGCTATTGTGATCATAAATAGGAGAGACAAAGAGAACCCATCATATCACTATCAACAGCATTTTCAGCTATAAGGCTAAACATTTTCTGTTTAGTTTCCCCGATAGCCTTACTATAATGTTGAGTATCCAAGTGTCTCTTCAATTGTGATGTAGTGCCAGACTTTTGCTTGATATACATTTTGAGACAATATTTGCACTTTCACTTATCAATTTTCTTTCCTTTCTGAGTTATGATAACAATTATAAAATGATCCCATACATCTGATCTCTTTCTCTTCCCTTTATTCTCTTCTTGCATCTCACTGTCAACTTCGTCACCCGCATTTGTAGCCATGATAGCAGATTTATCAGCTTGCTCATGCTGATTAGACTCGCTATCTGACTTTGAATGGGTAGATGTTGCTAACAAAATAAGATTCATGAATGAGAAGGTAGAGAATACATGAGATATGCATTGAGACATTTATATTAGGGACAACAGAACACTTTAACATTATGCAAACAATAAGAAGTACAGATGAAAAGAAAATAGAAATATATATGCGACATAATATCTACTTAAATAAAATTTGTATTTTCAGCAATATCAACGTGAAACACAGATAAAATTGAGAACTACTTTATAGAGTAAAAGAAAAATTATGTATGCATTAAGACATTAAAATAAAATTTATTTTACTCTTAATAGTTAATCCTCAGATTTTAATAAAATTAGGATCCATCAGTGTAGTATGAAACCAAAAAAGCTACTCCAACATTGAGCAAGAAATATAGATAAAAAAATATGCATGCAACATAGTCTACCAACTCTCAGGTTTATCATCATAGGGCAAAACTAGAAAAACCAAGATTCTCATATCATAAACTCATCAAAGGATCGGTCAAATAACAAAAAAAAATTAGATCACATAAGACATTGAAATAAAGTTTATTTTCCTCTTAATAGCTAGCCCTCAGATTTTAACAAAATTAGGATCCATCATTATGAAACGAAGGCATCTAGATCACATAAGACATTGAAATAAAGTTTATTTTCCTCTTAATAGCTAGCCCTCAGATTTTAACAAAATTAGGATCCATCATTATGAAACGAAGAAAACTACTCCAACATTATGCACAGGAAATATAGATAAAAGAAATTTACATGTAGCATATTATCTGCTCAAGGTAATATCTGTAACTCACCAATCACCACTCACCAGAATATATCTAGATCAAGAAAAATATGTATAGAATTAAAATTCTGGAGTTGAAGTTAATCATCACAGGGCATCACTATAACCAACCATCCCAAATTAGAACTCATCATAGAGCAGTCAGAAAACAATAAAACAGAAGATCATAGAGCAAAATTGATTCTTACAATTCACAAAGAGATAAAAACCAAACTTTCCAATATATTATCAATTTATCATAGAGCACCACTCAAAGTAAAGAAACTTCTCAGATACAACAATCATCACAGAACAGAAAAAAATAAAAAAATATGAGATTAGATTTTAAAACTCACTTTTACAGAATAAAATATAGTCTACCAACTCTTAGATTTATCATCATAGAGCAAAACTAGAGAAAACCAAAATTCTCATTTCATAAACACATCAAAGAATCGGTCAAATAACAAAAAAATTAGATTGCTTGTTTAAAACTCCGAAAAACTAACATGCAAGTATACATCTAATAGATTTTCATCACATAATAGCATAGAACAACAAAGCTTCCAAGAGAATAAGGACTAATAGGTCAAAAACTATTACAGCAGGCTGTAGAGAGATCCGTGCTCATTTTCGCCAACATGTGGACTCTGTAGTACTCGAGAAAGCAGCTTTGATGGTTGGTGTGATGCAAAAATAAGAAGATCTAAACACTATCGAAGAAGCACAAACCCTAGATGAGAGTTTAGTCTACCGATGACTTGATGTGAGATAGAGAAAAGAGTAGGACTCCCTTTAGCTCAGAGATCGCGGCATTCTTCAATAGAAAACAAAAAACTGAAGACAGTGAAGTGCTAGAGAAAAAATTAGGGCATAGAGTGGAGATTGGAGAAGAACGTAGAAGAGGAGGATGGTTGGGGATCACGCTGAGTCGCTGAGAAAGAAAATTAGGGCACATGCTGACGCCTCACACCTCAAAGCAAGTCCCCAACCCAGCCTCGCAGCACCGCATTGCCCGTCGTGCCCGAGCCCGACCGATGATTCTCAACACTTAATAAATATTAAGGAAATTAATATTATATATATGTATTTAAATCGAGCCGATCTCAAGCCAAATCGAGCTGATCCCACCCTGGCTCGAGATCGGCTCGAAAAAAACACTGAGCCATAATTTTGGCTCGTTAGTCGGCTCGTTTAGATTGACTTGATTTCGATTCGATGCAAAATCAATTCGATTTTCGATTGATTTTCGATCTTTGATCCATATTAACAGCCTTATTGGTGGCATTGTTACAATGGTGAAGGTTTTTAGCAAAGTCAATAGGCATTAAGGAAGGTGAGTTAGCTAGTCAGACAGTCAGGGAGGGTGAAAACACTAGATTTGTCGACAAACCGCATTGTCATCTCTCTGATATGTTGAATCAACAATAATATCCCTATGAAATGCTCCATCTGATGAGCATGACAGAGGCCAGCTCTCTATACCCTCCTTTCGTTGATTTAAGGCTTAAGCTTAGCACATCTTATTATATGGAGTTGAGGTTAAGTGATACGAGGAAGAAGCTTGACAAAATACAGGAGTTGAAGTTGTCGGAATTGCTTGCCTAGATTGTCGTAGTGAAGCATCATCCTCTTTGCCTTTAGTGGAACCTCTTTCTTGCCCTTCGATGCTCTTGTAAGCATCATCAGTGGAGTTAAAGGTGATGATTCGCATCAGCAAGGAGAGCTCTAGTCGTTGCTACAATGCTGGTGAAATGAATGTTCAGTGAAGGCATGACTAAGGTGTCATTCTCAATGAAACTAATGAAGACTTTAGAATATAAGGCATGAAGGGAGAAAGAGGAAAGGGAGGAGTGATAGAACAAGAATGATGTTTTGATAATTATAACAAACTAAATCTTTATCTCACTAGGTGATGTTGACTACATGAATAGTTTGTTTCTATTGCAATCTATTAAATAACAAATTTCCATTTAGCTCTAAATATGTAAGATCATTTTGTATAATTTTTTTCATATCTTTTTGGCCTTTAGCTTTCTCTTTTTACATAGGCAAGATCTAATAATTCAACTTTTCTTAGTGAAGCTTCTATCAGTTTACAATTTATATATCCAAATTATCTAAGCTGATTCTCTTTGGGCATTCTCAATTGAGGCCATAACAGCCTTCTCACGGATGTACTTATTTCTCATCTCGTCCGTTCGTATATACGTGCTCATTCATTTTAGTATTCTCATTCTTACGATATTTATCTTATTTATGAGTTTTTGCTTTATAGGCCAACATTCAACACATATAACATCATTGGTCTTATAACTATTTTATAAAGCTTACTTTTAAGTCTGAGTGTGTTTTTCTATTACACAATGCGCTAGATGCATTCCAGTTATCCTGCTTTGATCCTACTAATAATATCATTTATTTCATTGTTATTCTATATAATTGATCCGGGATATCTAAATCGCTCGCTTTTCCTAACAACTTTATCATTAATTGTCATCTCTTCACTACAAATAGTTCTATCCTGACTAAATTTACACTATATATTTAGTTTTTGATCTGCTAAAATAAAAATTTGTAGATACTAATGTGTTTTTCGATAACTCAGTTTCGCCTTAAAAAGAGATATAGATGTAAAGTTGAATCTTGGTGTATCCCAGTTAAAATAAAAAAATTATTAGTAAAACTCTCTTAAGTCTAAATACATATAACGGATCATTTATACATGTTCTGAATAACTTGAATGTGAGTAGTGCAAGCCTTTCATTTCTAAAATTCTTAAGAGAACATCCTTTGGGATTTTATCATAGGCTTCTTTTAAGTTAATGATTGCTAAATGTAGATTTTGTTTTAATTTTCCTAAACATCTCCATTATACCTTTCAACAAATGAATAGTTTTTATAGTAGATTTGCCTGGTATAAAATCAAACAGATTCAGTGATACCCTAATATCACGATGCAATTTATGCTCGATCACATTTTTCTAAAATTTTAAAGTATGACTTATTAATTTAATTTCTTTATAGTTAACGCAATCTTATGCGTCATCTTTATTCTAATAAATAGGTAGCAATGTAGTTTTTCTTTATTCATTTAACATTCTTTTGATTTTGAAAATCACATTAAATGACTCTGTGAGGCAAGAAATTGTTGCATCTCCTATATATTTCTAAACATATATTGGAATATCATACAGTTCTGCTGTTTTTCCTCACTTCATCTTTTTTCAAGTTTTCCCAACCTTTGCTTTCTTAATATACTGGATGTAAGGGCAATATATTTTTTTTTTAAATTAGTTAGTTTTCCCAACCTTAGCGTTTTGGGGGGCGCATTGCTTCCATTGTGCCATTGCAGGTCACCGTCCTGCACATCCTGCACACCTTGTCACCTACTCTACCTGAACTTGTCATCTTGGTCTATAGTTTAGCAGTGTTCGATCCCACTCTTAGTCCACATTCAAGCTGTACAAAATCTCATGGCGCGGCTGATTCTATCTGTGTTGTCATTTTGACTCCAATCCCACTGAATATAATATAAATTCTCACTGACTCATTAGTTGTTGGTTTGTCATATTTGTTTGAAAAGCTTGTTGCTCATTTTCATTATTCAATTTTGCTCTAATTGTATGATAATAAATTTATTTAAGTGAAATTATTATTGGATTTGAATTTGATAGAACTCCTAATTTGATTGCTGAAACTTTTGATCTATTTTGTTGAATTTAAATCAAGAAGTCCTAGTCTAATAGATAAATTTTTATTTATTGATCAGTTCAATTTATTTTATATTTTAAATGATTTAATTTGTGCGATTCAAATTTTTTGATTTATCATAGAGTTAATTTTAGAAATATTGTGCTTAATTATAATATTTTGATTTTTAAATTTTATTATTTTAAGATGCACATATTAACTCATTCCTATCTTGCATCACTAACGGCTCCACTCATGTCTTCTTCTACCAATTCTCTCCTTTTCTGTTTCTGCTAACCTACAAGGTCAAAAAGAAGAAGATGGGAAAGTGGATTCTATCTTTGTATTAAAACGTTACGAGGGAGTATTTTGGATAGGACTATCCATGGGTTTTTATTGATGGAATGGGTGAGAAAAGCCAAAAGAGAGGGTGAGAAGGCTCTCGTAAAGCTAATGTAAAGTCTGCTATACATTGTTCTTTGTCCAAATGTGTGTATTTCTTCCAGAGGATTAATCCTAAAGAATTTGGTTAGCTTTGATCTGGAATGGATTATTAGTTTTCTTTAGTCAGTTTATGCTAAAAAAGATTAATACTAGTTGGTTTAAATCTGAAGTAATTAGAAATTTAAGGAATTGTTTTGAACCGGCTACATGCTGTGACATTATCATGATATTAACGTTTTGGCAACCTGTTTGATTAAAAATGTTTATATATAAAAATTCTGATGCTAGTGACATTTCCTTCCTTTATCAGCTGTGGAACCAAATCCTTTATTTAAATTGGAAGTGCAGACTCTAGTGGAGGCTTTACAAAGTGCTAATAATACTGTTCTTTTGGCTATTAAGAACATATCAAGTATGATCTCTGTATGTTCACTTCTCCCTTGTGGCATTTTTCCATTTCATTTTCTCACATATCCTCCAACTTCGTGATCTAACAAAGATTCGTCAGAATATGTGCTTTAAGGTTCTCAACACAGCTGAGGGAACATCCAAAGAAGTCAAGCCATTAGAAGTAGTTAAAGTATGTTATGAAACATATTCTTTTTTTGTCATTCCAATAGAAACTGCTTATCTTGATATCTTTACCTAACTGTTATTAGTTTTTTGATTCAACCAACAGCTATTGGAAAGCTTTCGAGAAGGGAGGATTTTTGGTGGAGTGGGTTATAGTATGAAAGCTGCAATCACACAAGCTACCTTTCACAGCCCTTTTCATCACCATGGTCTAAAGGTTGTACTACTAGTTAGTTTTGTGCCTTACTGTTCTGTTATTAGTTTGTTTTATACACTCTTTCCACAATTACACTTTGCATTGCAATAAGGTTCCTTCATTACTGTATATTTCATTCTTAAATACTGGACTAGTATAAAGGAGATGAGTATATTTCATTCTTAAAATCACGTTATCTACTTATATAGCTCAGTGTTTCATCCCTTGTTCGATGTAGAACGATTTATTCCTGTGCTTCTCTCACCATTTTTTATAGGCTTAGAAGCCTGTTAGGAGTCACACTTTGCCTCAAAGATTTCTTTTTCTTGGGACATCACCCAGCGATCACCCCCTGCATTCTTTTGCCATAGGCATCACAAGCCCACCAGCTTCTGTCTGGTTCATTCTCGAATCATATCATACAGCGGGAGGCTAGCTTTAATACCATATTGTAACATCCTGTGATCTAAATGTAGAGGTTATTGTCCACTTTGGCTTTAAAAAATTACGTGATTTGAGTACTTCTCAAGAGGTCATCTATCTCAGTGCTACTCCATCTCAAGCACGCTTAACTATGGAGTTTTTCATCATTAGTCTCACGGTTTGTTTCAAAATGTACCTCTATCATTTGAAGTCACGTTGTCTACTTATATAGCTAAGGATCTCCTATCCTTTTCGATGTGGATGATTCATTCTCGTGCTCCTCTCACCACTTCTTATCGGCCTAGAAGCCTGTCAGCAGCTGCACTTTATCTCAGTAATTTTTTTCTCTTAGGACATCACCCGACGATCACTTCGTCCTCTTCGGAGTTCAGTCATAGATTCATGTAAATCTATGTGAGTACGGGAGTTCGAGTCTCGGGTGTCGCCATAGTTGCGTCATAGAGGTCGTGGTTGCGCGTGACTAGAGGAGGGGAGGTGAAGCATTGTGGGCAGGTCTCGAATACCCAACATTAATCTTCTATGGACGTCGAGCCGTCGGGTGATGTTGGTGTTTTTGAGGCAAGGAGCAAAGCAACCTCAGCATTGTAAGGTTATTGCTGGGCGATTAGGTGGACGGGCAGCAACACGTTAAGCGAGCAATGGACTATCGGTAAGGAATGTTGATGAGCGATGATGTCGCCGAGCAGTGGTGATTCTGAGCTAGACTTGGGCGGTAATAATTGGACAGAGTGAGCAAAAGTGAGGTGACAATCGCGATACTAAATTTATGATTGAGAAATTACTTTTTGAACTTGGATTTATATTACCTGGAAACAATCTTAAATTAAAAAGAGTTAGGGAATACTTTAAATTTATTCAGAGTATTTATATATTCTTACCCAAGGTCCCAACTCTTTTCTCATCAAGATGTAACATACTATTTCAAATATGAAAAATTTTTATTCAAAATTAAGAACAAACTATAGTAGTTTATATTTTTATATTGGCCTATTACATTCGAATTTCAAGTTGCATAAATAAATGCTAAAATAAAAGCAAATATAAATGTTTCAAATTTGACTATCTGAAAAGTAGCCCAAAATTTAAATTTTTTATTTAAATTAATTAATTAATTTGAATGAGAATTTTTAATCTAGCTAATTACCTGCTAATTAGCCACCATTCGTGCCTAGTGCCAAGTCTAACAATGGTCTTGTCTATTCAAATTGAAATCTTCGTAGAATAAATCGACGGTGTGATAGCATGTGTCCCCACCAGTTTATATCTAAGTTACCTTAGTGTAATAATATTCTGATCATGCTTGAATCAAATTTAAATTATGAGACGTAAATGCAATAGACATCCTACTTAGGGACCTAATTGTAATTTACCCTTACCAATCACAAACATATTTATGGTATAAGGTAAACAATTAATGTGCAATATATACTTGTTTCAAGGTATAAGGTTAATAATTAAATTGGAAGAATAAAATAGTAATATTGATAATTAAATTGGAAGTCGAATGTTGCTTGAAACCAAATAGTTTTTCATTTACTCAAATCAAATACAAATAGAATTTGTAATGTCAATCTTAAGTTTAGATCAACTCACTGCCAGCCCTAGATCAGTGCAGTCATAAAATTGTCAAATTCAACCTAATGCTTGTAGCCTATGAAGCACGAGTAGGATACGGCGATACGGATACGATACGATACGGATACGACGATACGCCAAACTTAAAAAAAGTAGGATACGGATACGTCAGGATACGACTGTTATATTTATGTATAATACGTCATATTCTCATATTTAAGATATGAATTTATGATAGATTATACTAGCTTATACATTTTGTTGTTATAATTTTCAAAAATATTTTTAAATTTTTTTTAAATTAATTATATTTTTTAAACATTATTAATATCACTAAAAAAATATTAGACAATTGAACTAAAAAAAAAAATATCCTTCAACAACTATTGAGTTTAAAAAATTTTAAATTAAAATAATATTTTAAATTTATTTAATTACTTTCAACCTATTACAGATCATTTAAGTGACATGAGGGTTTAAATATATTTCAGTAAATTAGTTTCAGTTTTAATTTAAATTTGATTTAAATTAATTAACTCAATGAAACGACATATAATTGAAAATAACATAGATAATATGACATAAACTCATATATACTAATATAGTTAAAGTAGATATATGCTCTCCTCTCTCTGAGTGTTAACTAAATAAATAAACAAAATACAAAAGATTAAAGTTCTATCGTTTTCATAATATGAGCTTGATTAAATAAAAAGAAAGTGATCGGTGTCTAACAGAAGCAAAAATAGTATGGTTGTATAGAAAAATTAGATAATACAGTTGCTTGCAAATACCAAATTCTTTTTCTATTGCCAAAACACTAGCGTGCATTAAGCATTTTGTAATCCCAATTATGTGAGTTCAGTATATCTCTCAATCTCATTATTTGAGTCTATGCATGAGTTGTGTTTTATGTATAATATATTTTTTATTTTTTATCGTATAGGTCAAACCAATTGTTTCAACATTTTTTTCTTTAATTAGAAGTATCGAAAAATATCGGGCAAGTATTGGGCAAGTATCGGGCAAGTATCGGGCAAGTATCGGACAAGTATCGGGCGAGTATCGGATTTTTAAAATTAAAAATAAAAATCGATACGCCACGTGGGGTATCGGATACGTATCGGTGGAGTATCGGGGAGTATCGGTATCCGATACGGATACGTTAGGCTCCACGAAGTATCGGTGCTTCATAGCTTGTAGCTGTCTTCAAAGCTTTTCGGTGATGCTCAGCTCTCAAGGATTGACATCTCAAATGACCGTCTATGATCAAATTCACTGAAAAGATGCATTAAAATATGTACAAAGTTAAAACGGCATAGTTGAATCAACTCAAATATGTTGGACCTTTATAGCAATCATAACATGAGATGAAGTTGCTTGATCGTCTTGGATATGAACATTCTCTGTGATATTTCTCTTTATTGTCCTCAGTTTATTCTCTTACATATGCTTATAGCTAAAGTGTCTTCTTGATTGTTGTTCAACCTTGTTATCCTTTTTCTTACTGTCTCATATTCCTCATTAACCAATAAAATAAAATTTTCTTGTACCAGCATTTGTTAGTGTGGAGTCAACTTCAATCAACGAACATGGTCCTTATTCATATAATCTTAATAGTGTTGAAATGGTTGAGCATACGAACTGATTGGGAGGGATGCTACATAGATGAATTACAATATGTTATAAAATGAACAATCTAATCCATTGCCATTTGCAAATGAAACTTACAATGCACCTTTTGAACTTAAATCTTTCTTTGAATAAGTTTTATATTTTAATAGAATGTGGTGTTGGCTGTGACGATACAATGCACCTCTTGCTGTAAATACTCCATCTATTTGATTTATATTTGTTTTGGTTTAGTTGATGCATCTCCAATTGTATTGCCTCAATTGGACAACTACTGATAAGTTGATTTGTAGCTGCTCGAGTCATGTTGGGTAAAGCTAGATCGTTTATAAATTTTGGTTTTAAGTCCTATTGAGGGAATACAACACAATTCATGAATGAAAGCCCAACTTACTAGTAAATCTGCATGCACCCAAAATAGTGTGTACCATATGGTAGACAACATACATTATGCCAACATTTTGCCTATCTTACACGGAAATAGTACAATATCACAATAAGCAGCACACCATATAATGAAATTCTATGTAGGAGAACATTATGTTAGAACAACTAAGTCTACTTCCTCAACATCCCTTATGATGAATTTATGGAGAAGTAGTTGAATATCTGTTTTCGAGTTGCACCTTACAGAGTTGTACTTTACAGGATGATGGCATTCCTTAATTTATGTTTTTTTTTATTGTATTCTAAGGAGTACATATAATCAGTGATTAATATTGTATATCTTATACATAGTGAGTATTGAATCATAATTTTGAATTATGATTCTTTATGTTGACATGGCTTTCTTGTGGTGAAATCATTTCCTTCCATTGGATATACTAGAACTGTACAAAAATAGATTAAAACTGCAAAACTAATTTGAAACCATGACTACCGAAATAAAAAAAAATCCGAAGTCATGTATACCGGAAAGATTGGCACTAAACCGTAAAATTTGATTCGGTTTGTGGTTTAGAAATTTTCAACCAGCGATTAATCCAAAACTTAATCATGTCTCTTCTGTCGATTTTAACTTTATAATTGTTATTGTGAACTTTATAATTATTATTTTAGATAATATCTATATCTTTATCTTTATTTATCGCGTGATGCTGAAATCTCGTGTTCTTGTGTGATAAACTTTTATGGCTATTTGTATGCAATATCTAGCTATTGAATATTCTTGTTTGATGAATTTTTCCCATTAAAGTTTGTTCATATACATCATATACTCATGGCATATATGAACTTTACTGGTGCTAGAATTTACATGGTTTGGTTATTGCTACCCTCGCAAGTTCTTGTGCCATTGGTGAAAGTGAATTGCAGAAGATTTTGCTTAGCATTCGACAGATTTCAGGATATGCAGGAGATATTGTAATTTCAGTGATTTATGAACCTAATTTAGAGCCAACTTTGGTTGTGATAACGCTCATGATCATGGGGTAAGATATGGGAATATTTTTTGAATAATAACTATGAGTAGTGATCATTGTATTCTCATATTTTGCTGAATGTTTTAAAAATAATTGTGTGGTTTTATGTATGTGCACTTTAAAATTATTCCACCTAGATTGTTGGTGTTATAGATATGAGAAATGCACTTTTCTTTGAACATATGGAGTTTTATATCATTGAAATGTGGTTTATCCCGGTTAGACATTTTCAAGGAGCTTGAGCAGTGCTCCGTGTTTCATATGTAAATCTTTTGATTATCTGGCTTGACAACAGAATAAAGAAACAAATATTTTTCCTATCAACTGGCAACAAAATAAGATTGGATAGATAAGGAGTACTTATGGTTAAGAGTTTGTAAAGGCTCCGTTGATTTGATTATATGCAATATTGAACATGAAATGGATTTATGAAGATGACCCCAAATATTGTGGGATAGGGCTGAATTGATGATAATTATTTCTGACTTCTGAGTATTAGATTATCAGCTTGGAACTGGATTTCTCAAGGGAACAAATATGTATAGATGTTATCATGAAATTCTTTTTAAATTGTAGTCTTTGGAATTAAAGTGCCTGAGAGAAAAGTATGTATTGATATTATCATGTAATTTTTTTAAATTGTATAGTCTTTCAGTTAGTTGTGAACTTTCAGATATAGTTTGGTACAAAATTAGTAGTTGATTTTGTTTTTCATTTAGTTTAAGCTTCAGGTTTTATATTTTGTGATTCATCCTGATTTGACATTTTCAAGGAGCTGAAATAGAGTTCGTTGTTTGCACTTGTTTGAACAAAGATACTTATCCCCTATTTAGTTCATGTCCAAGTTGGGTAAAACTATTTTTAAAAAAAAATAAAGTAGTTTATACAATTCTCATTACATCAATTAATTTTATTTAATATTCTCACAATTAACTAACTTTATTTCTCAATATATATATATATATATATATATTTATATATCTTAAAAAAAATATATTTTTTTTATAAAAAAATTGAAAAATGACCATGCCCAACTTGGGCATGAAGCAAACAGGGGCTTAGCATGCATTTGGTTCAATATTATCTAGATATTTGTGTTATTTAGATATCAGTGTTATTTAGATGTCTGTATTATTTTTAAATTATTTTTTTATATATTTTATTTTCAAATTGTTATTTGTTTGGTACAATATTATTATTATAAAATATGATAATAGAAAATCATTCTAACCTCTTGTTCTTCTATTATAGTCAGGGTGACATCTAGTTATCACCTCATTTTAGGTAGTATCTAGATGCTATTTTAGAGTGTCAATTTTATAATTTTTTTAATATTATCTTAATGGGCAATCAGACTAAGCAATCTATTTCTCCAAATAGCATGACAACATCACTGTAACATTGAACCGAACACCCCTTAAAATGATCTCTTGAAAATTTAACTTGACAACAAACTAAAGTAACAATTTTTGTCCTACTGACTTGACAACAAATAATATTGGATATATGAGAAATATTTTGGTTAGAGTTTGTACAGATTCTTTTGACCTGAATTTGAATGTTTGTCTAAAAAGATTTATATGGCCCTAAGTTGTTGGAATAAGGCTATTGATGATTATTAACATGGAATTAGATCGCCTGAGGGAATGTGCTGATGTTATCTTGCTACTCCTTGTAATAAAAATATGGTTGTTGGAGGTGAATTTCAGTTTGTTGTGACCTTTCAAACCTAGTTTGTACAAAATTAGTAGTTGATCTAGTTTAGCCATGTAGTTTACGCACCTACACTTGATGTTTTACATCATTGAAATGTTTTTAATTCCAGTTAAACTTATTCAAGAAGCTAGAGTGGTGCTCCTTTTTCTCAGTACTTCAAGCCAATATATGCAAAAATATTCCCTTGATTATTGGGATGGACATCAAAAGAAATGAGCAACTTTTGGCCTATCATGATTTTTTTTGTATTATCAAAAATTGACATGAGATTTGGTCATCCAAATGACCTTGAATTATCTGCACTCATAAAGAGCATTGTTTTACATAAACTTGAATTGAAAAGAGAAATTTATGTAATAGATTTCAACTAGCTTGAGATTGAGGATTTGTTGTAGTTGTCGAGTCACTGGGATATTGTGAAGTGGATTACTCGTGCATGCTTCTGTTTGAGTTAGATCGCTTGCTTTAGTTGAAACTGCTGTAAAAGGTTTATGATCTTCATGTATTGCAGTTTAGTGTCTTAATTTTCCTTCACATTGATTGTTCTCTTTTTTCTTATTCAGTTACAATGAGAAAATTGTTACTCATAAAAAGGGTTTCTTTTCTAGTCTCCTCAATAATCTACCATTCCTCGTCTCCTTTCTTCGTGGAGATTCTGTTGACGGAAATAATGCTTTATCAGATGATTTTCCCATTGAATCATCAGTGAATACATTAATCTCATCATATTTGGGGAGCTCATCCGGCTTGGATTTGATAAATGGTGCCTGTCCAAGTGAGACCCTTCAAGAGCTGGGTTTCGAAAATGTGATCTCAAGCAAGTATGATTGATTGTAATTACTGAAATTGGTTTATCTTGTATCACTTATTATATGACAATATATTGATGCGCATGAATTACTTACCTGCTTATTGCAGAGAATCTAGTGGTAAAACTATGGGAGGGGTGGCTGATTCCACAGAAAGTAACCATGAATATTTTAGCCAATATCATAAACTGCATGATGGAGGTCAGTAACTTCTTGCAATCTGCTGATCAGCAGAAACATTTCTACAATAGAAGAAACAATAAATAGTTAGTTTTTGTTTTCTAGTTCTCAATTCTTGTGTAGCCCACAACCTAAAATTGGCAGTCGTGCTTTATTTTGAATCAGAGGATCTGGGTATTCTGTTGGCGAATCGCAGCAGTGATGTAGGTCCTGGGTTTCAGGTTGCTCAGTCATTGGCCAATGAACGCTCTTCTTTGACTAGAGCAAACATATCTGATCAAGTGGAAGTTTTTACCCTTCCTGTTGGCGTGAAATCCTCAAAACTAATACAAGCCCAGCATTCTACTTATATACTTGCAGAAAATTCAGACAGCTGGAATCAGGAAATTATTGGTAACATTGATAAATTTTTACTAGCATTTACCTCTTCAGGCCTCCATGCCGGAGCAATGAACAATATTGCAGTGCCATTTGTAGGAGAAAAAGTATCCGACGAGCCTAAGAAACATAATTCTCTTTCTGTTCGTGCAGCAACAATGTTGGTAATTGTCTTCATCAAGTTATTTATTCAAACATCAATAAACATGAGTTTGATCCAATGTAAAAATTTTAATGCTTGGTTGTCTTTGGTCCTGCTAGACTGGCCAAATTTAGTGTGAGATTAAGGCTTTATTGTTCTTGTCCTCTTTGGTCCTTCTTTGATAACTAGGATAATCTATATCTTAAAAATACAGCATGTGAAATGATGACTTTATCATCTAAGTTGAAGATGCTTTTGTGCTCAATTTGTGGTTCCATAATATTGTTTTGAATAGACATTTTATAGACTAGGTATTGAAGTTCGAATTCTTAGATCACCCCTTTGCAAAACATTTTTCCCAAGAAACAAAGCATTTTGTAATCCTGGTAGCATTCCAAGGTAAGAGGTGTGCCACCGTAGCACCAAGTTTTTTAGTTTCACCTTTCTTGTGTGTGTAACCACTTTTAGGTCCTTTTTTATTTTCTTCTCTTTATCCAGCTTCACTGTTCATCTCCATTGAGGCACAATAATTGCGACCAGATATGTACAAGGTCTACAGGCCTATCTTATTTCACTTCTTTAAGTCCCAAGTTAGAATGATGGATATCTTGTCATTAATTTGCACACTAAATACTCTAGGATCAAGAGAGACGAGAAATAAATATTAATGGAGAGAATTATTTAGTTTTTTTAGTTTCCTTTCGAATATTTAGTTATTTAGGCATAATGTTATTATTTCAATTATTTATTTTGCTATTATGTTGTATTTTTTTTTTAGAAATTTTTACCCGTATGACACAAAAAACTTCAATATTTACTTATTAGACACCCTAAAGTTAAATATTACATAACACACCCTAGTTAAAAAATCCTTACATTTTATTTAAGTAAACCATACTTAAGTTATGTTTTAACTTAAATAAAGTTCATAGGAATAAAATCTAACTCTCAGTGCACCTTAACTTAAATCTTACATGTTAAAAACTATTTAAATCTATTATTTATGTTCTGGGCAAGAAACTATAAGGAGTGATCTTAGTTACTTAAACTTAGATAAGAATTTGGTAACTGATAGAGCGCAATGGAAACAAAGGATTCATGTAGTCTACCCCACCTAGTGGGATTAAGGCTTGGTTGTTGTTGTTTGTTGTTGTATATGTTCTTTTATCTTGATTAAATTTACACTCCATATATTCAATTTTTGATATGCTAAAATAAAATATTTAGATTCTAATATATTTCTCTATAACTCGAGTTTTGCCTAAGCACCTTCTCTAGTTTTATCAATGAGGAGAATATCATCTGTAAAAAGCATACACCAAGGTACTTTTTCTTGAATGTGTTTTGTCAAAACCTCCATAACCAATATAAAGAGATATAGACTTAAAGTTGAATATTGGTGTAATCCAATTGAAATAAGAAATTTCTTAATCAAATCCTCTTGTGTTTTAACATATGTAATAGTTCATTTATATATGTTTTGAATAACATGAATATAAGCAGTGTAAATTCTTTTCTTATCTAAAACTCTCCAGAATACTTCCCTTAGGACTTTATTATAAGTTTTTTTAAATCAATAAAAATTAAATGGTCATAATTTCTCTCCCTAATCATCTTTGTTAAACCTCTCAAGAAATGGATAGCTTACATGGTAAATCTTTCTGACCTCAAACTAAATTAATTTTGTAATACCCTAGTATCACGACGTAATTTATGTTTGATCACTCTTTTTCAAAGTTTTAAAGTATGACTCATCAACTTAATTTCTCTATAGTTAGCATAATTTTGTACATCGCCTTTGTTCTTATAAATAGGTACTAACGTACTGTTTCTCCATTTATTTGATATTATTTTAGTTTTCAAATTTATATTGAATAACTTAGTGAGACAAGAAATTCTTTCATCTCCCATAATTATTTTTTATAATCAAAGCAAAATTATTTTTATATTTTTTATTTGATAAGTAAGGAAACTAATATTCACATTTTTTTCTAGAATTTATGAATAATTGAATCATTAATAAAAATAAACTTTTATCAAATGACATTTTGGGGTTCAAAATTAACTTAGAATTTCTGAAAATTAAATCCAACAATAATTTTATTTTAAAAAAATTACATATAACTCAAGTAGAGAGAAACCAATTATGCTTTGTTGAATGGAAATATTTGAAGACGAAAGTTGTTTTACTTCCGTTAGAAGTTGCTATACTACAATTGTTTTGTGTCACTGACCTAAGTATACCTAACTTCATGATGTTTTTTGGCATGCAGTTAGAAGAGAAAGATTGGATTGGTTAGCTATATCAAGGATGCGTTTTGATGATGTTGTCGACAACCATTTATTTGTTCAAGATTTTATTAGATGATGATGTGAGCTACTGATTAATTTGCTGTTGATGCCTTACCGTGTGTTGCAACACTTGAAGGAAAAAAGTTATCATGTGAAGTCATTAGGAGGAAATTGCTAAACAAGGCAAGACAATAATTGATGATGATAGAGGAGGGTTTATTTTAGGGTTTCTCAACTAATTGTACGACCCTTTCCAATAAAGGATATCAATTCACACAAATTAAGTTTTAGACAACTTATATTTCATTAATTTAGGAGCTCAAGATTTATGCAAAACTTTTTTATAATGTCCCCTGCTCACTAAAATTAGGAAAAATATATATCAGCATGGAAATACATTCCATATATTTCACAGCAAATAATGAACAAGTCCTATTACATTCACATACAAATTAGCCTAAATATGATATCTTCAATATTCCTTAAATATCTATATTTCCAATTAATTCGAACTCTAATTTTCAATCAGCAATTAATCTACCTAAAATGTATGATGTTTTTTCGTAATGTGCATCATAGCAGTGTTATCTCATCTTGATTGTCAAAGGTGAAACTTGTTAAGAATGAACATGCTGCTAAATGGTGTTTGACCAAATCATCGCAGATCGACAGAACTTGATTTCGTCGATTATGGGTGACGGCTCATGTATTTCCCAATGGATTAGGTAGGTTTGCTATAGATTTCCCCTCATAATTGATAGGTTACTTATAAAAGATAAATATCCCCATTGAACTAAACAATATTTATAGCAGAATGTAAATGAATTATTTGTCCAACCCGATTTTATTCGATCAGTGCTATAAGTGAAGTGAATTTGACTAATGGACTCTAATTAGTACAATTACTCTTAATGGGTGGAGAGGCAAATTCTCATTAGGTGTCTGATAATCTTGATAATCATTAGATTTGAAGTATTAAAAATTTGTCTACTCTCGCAATGTAGTGATAAATTTAAATTTTCTTATTCGACTCAATTTAATTTAAATTCTTAGAAGTTAATCATGAACTTAATGACTCAGCTTTATCTCTTATAACTTTTGCCTTTTAGGAAGACACTTGTATTTAATTATGCTAGCAACTTCGGGGAAGCTAAATGCATGCAGAGTTAATCAAATTGAATCCTGTATTATTGTAACATAGAAAAACTACAAATTAATCCAATTATTATTGCAACCCATATTATAGCGACTGAAAAGAAACTAAATGCACAAGGTAAACACTTTATCCTATTATTAATTAGGTTTGATCAAAAGTATGCAAGTAGGGAGCAAATGGTGAAAATCAACTTTATGTCTAAAAGAGGCTAGTGGTTTTCCAGAAATGGTTAGCAACCTCAACTTACCAATAGTTAGCATCCTCAGAAATAACCTAATAAAATTCGTATACTCTCTTAGAAAATTGATCTCTCTCCATGTTATACGTTCCCACGAGATTGTGTAGTCCAAGCTGTCCTCTAGTATACCTAGTCAAATTGGACGCCATGTTATAGTGATGGGACTTATTACCATCTCATATGATCTCTCCTTCACACTTAGAAGTCATTTTAAAGAATTCTATTCTCTCTTTTTTATGGTTAGCTCCTCGACCTCTGTCATCAAGCTCATATTTCTTCGTAGGGCAAGATTTGCAACAAATAAAAGCACACGAAGAAGTGGTTCTCTCGATAGGAAGTATAAAGTTCTCGAATTTTTGCTCACTCGTAGGTGGAACTAGCAATGATACGAGGTGCCTCGGTAGGTTTGGCCCCACGTATAGATCTAGTTGAAGTAGGTTCCATGGAGGTTGGTAGGCATAGAGCAAGGTCAAGTTGTCGAGGAGCCAATGGTGCTTTTTGCCACTTGTAGATTTGTGCTATACGGATTATCTCCTTCTTAATCGAAGTTTAAGCTCCTCCCAAGTTTCATTTAGTCCCCAACTTACTCCACTGACTATGATGCTCTGCTTGATTGAGGAGAAACGTTAAATTTACAAATCAAAGCTTTATATTTGATCAAATCACATTAATCAAAATAGTAACCAAAGTTAGTTTCCAAGTTTGTGAATGTCTTTGTTGTCTGTGAATGAGTTTGCTTCCTATCTGTATGCAATATGGAATTCAACTTGCCCCAAAATATAAGATATTCTATACACCATGAGCTAGGTATGTTGTCATCATGTTATGGTCCATTTGGTAATTCCTAGCCCTAGTGTCGTTCTAGAAAGCTCTCTATTTGACTTTCATCCTAAACGCAAGGCACAAATGGTCGAACACTAATTACTCAAATAAGGATAAGGTAATAGAATGCTGACATAAAATGATATGCAGGTTCAATTCAAATATCCTAAAAGACGCTCTAACCTAAATTAAGCTATGATATAATTTCATGTGGGATGAAATGTGAATGATATGTCAATTCATTTTAGTAATATTAATGGACAAATTATTACAATTAAAACATGATTATTTTCTAAAATTAATTATGTGATAAATTAAGAAAATATATATGGCACAAGTTAAATTATTCTAAAATTAACAATTATTTCAATCATTGATAAATAGAAATTTACCAAACTAGATTAGGAGGTTCAATTTTAATTTTTTTAAATAAATCCGGGTTGAAAATTAACTAGGCCCAACTTGATCTTGCACGAGGATTTATTCAGCTGCATGCATAAAGGTGTGGTTGTAAGTCACGTGGATTGATGCCTTGATGGTGTCGCAGATGGTGAAGAAAAGGCACCAAAAGTAAAAAAACTTGAGGGTAGGCTTAATAAAGTTTTTCTTTGGCAATGATTATGTAAGCGACCATTTAATTTACTGTTGATGATTTGCTCATTGTTCTGTGGTGCGCATGGGAAAAGAAGTGGCCCTCACGTGAAGTGTTCCAGAGGGCATAGTAGAAATAGGCTCAGCTAACGATCAATGATGTTGGAGGTTGGGATGTGGGCAGAGCTGTCTAGGATTTGACTAGCAAATTTTCAGATAGAAACTTTTTCTCTCTTTTCTCACTCAGTAGAGATAACTAGGTTTTATTTTAGGGATTTTAATTCAAGCTCCTTATCATTTCCTATCTAGAATATCAATTTATATGAAAAAGTTTCACTTAACCTAAATTTCATTAGTCATAAACTAGTTACTGTAATTGGTAGCTCTTTAGATAATGATATTTATACGCTAAGATTAATAAACATCAGAAGTAATTCATGAACATACATACCAATGTCTGAGCAAATAAATAAATAGTTGTATTACTATAAAATGAAAATCTCCCCAGATATTATGGTTTTTTCAATCATCCAAAAATATCCCATTTTCAATTAACCAAAAGTTGAATCTTCAATTAGCGTCCCATCTTCCTAAAATGTCTCAGATAAATCTAGTCAAAGAAGTGTGATCTCATCTCGATCATCAAAGGTGAAATCTGCTTAGAGTAAACATGTTACTAATTGGTATTCCCAACACTAACCTTTGGTGGGAAGAATTTGACTTTATCAATTATGAGTTAACTGATTCATTTATTTCCCAATGTATCCTATCGATTTGATGTACTTTTTCCCGCATAGCTATGGGTCACCCAAATGAAGTAACTGTTTCAATCGGATTATTTATTGCTAATTAGTTTAAAATAGGTTATTTATTCAACCTGTTTTTGTTTGATTGGCTCTATAAAAGAAGTGAGTTTCGCTAGCAGAATCTCATGGGTATGGTTGTTATTTATAGAGGAGAAAGCTCAAAATCTTAGTTGGCATTACTAATAAATTTTTGATATTCATTAGATTTGAAATATCAGAAATACAATTACTCTCATGATTCAGGTTAAAATTTAAATTTACTTTTTCTATCCAATTTAATTTGAAATCTTAGAAGTCTGCTTAATAACTAACCTCATTATTTAGTTATTCTCTAAAATCACTTCTCGTTGTTGTAATAGCTCGTCATTAGTTTTGTTCCTTTTGTATTTATTTTGTATAGTTATAGACAAAATGTCATAAAATAAAAATAATAATGAGGACTCATTGACTTCGTATGCATAAAAAGAAATTGGAAATATGTACACATAGATATATTGGCTCAAAAGAAAACAAAAGCATGCAGATTCAATTGTTAAGCAGAAGGCTTTATTAATGCTACTTCTAACTCAAGCTAAACATCAGTATGCAAGCATAGGCAATGGCAAAAATTAACTTGGTGCATAAAAGTTGCCAGTGTTTCCTAAAAATAACCGGTGAACTCAATAAATTGACCATTTAGACCTCAATAACAAACCAATCAAATTCATGCCACCCACAGAAAATATTGACCTTTTGTCTTCAATCATGTTGCCCCTTAAGTCATGTGGTCCTATATACATGGCCATCTCAAATAGCATGTCACTCTCACCAAGCTGCCACCACTAATACCTAATCAAATTTGATCTAGTGTCACTGTGAAGTTTGGGACTCATTACAATCTTGATGTGTTCTAGTCTCTCCTTTACACTCAGAACTCATTTTAGATGGCTCTATGATCTCGCCTTTGTTCAGCTTCTTGACCTCTCCCTCCTCAAACTCCTTAGAGCATGATTAGAAACATAAAAAAATTTGCACAAAGTGATGTTCAATGATGGAAGTATGAAGGTCACAATGAGGTACCAGATCCTGTACTCCTACAAAGAAACTAGCAGTGATATCGGACATCTCTCTAGGTTTCATCTCAAGTGTAGGTTTAGTGGAAGTAGGTCTTGTGGAGGTAGGCATAGAGCAAAGGTCAAGATGTTGAGGAGCCAGTTGTGTTTGTTAACCTTAAGAAGTTCATGCAACCCAACTTAAGATAGGAAAGTATCTCCTTAATTGATGGTGAAACTACTCTAATGCATCAATCAATCCTCAATTTGCTCCAATAACATTGATGCGCTGTATCTTTTATATATTGTTCTGCTTGATGGATAAATATCAAATTTATAGTAGAACTCATCATACTCGATCAAATAGCATTAATAAAACTAACAATCAAATGTTATGAAATCCATCTCGCTCCAAAATTGTGATGTTTTGTACTGCATAATCTAAGCTTGGTGGCTTCCTGGTATGGTTCATACGCTTTAAATGCAATGTGTAAGTAGGTGACACTAAATACTTAGATAAAGAGATGACACCTAGAATATAGAGATAAGATTATATACTGCTTGAATTGATACATCCAAAATGATTCCCCCACTTAAATTGAGCTTTGATATCAATTTGATTTGGAGCGAAATATAAATGATATGAGAATTTAATTTAACATGATTAATTGACAAATTCTCATAATTTAAATACAATTATTTTCTAAAAGTAATTGTATGACAAAAAAATTAATATCCATTCTTAAATTTACAATTAATTGGATTGCTAATAATGATCAATTTTTCAATTTAGAACATGGTGTTCGATTTTGAATTTAGTTAGAAATTTGTGGTTCAGGATTAAATAGGAGTTCTCAAAATGAAATCATCTAGTAATTTGATTTTGAATAAAATATAAACTATTGAATAGTGTAAAATTAAACGAGCCATGAGTAATTTTAATTTGATCTCTATTAACCACAAATATTTTGTAATGTCCCTGGTATTAATACTCAGCCTCACTTTTAAATATCCGAGTTACTAGTAACTAAGAGGTCAAACATACGGTTTGATAATATATAACATAAAATTTTAATAACTTGCTGCAACTTTTGATATCTTTTGCCATATCCCGTGAATCCTTTAGTGCAATACCTACTACTAAAAATGGTAGGAGTTCATCAGTACAGGTTATGTTGGTAAACATCGCAACTATAACTTAACATGAATTTCAAAATAAGTAACGAATACTATGAGAAATGATAGAAATAACTATCACTGAGTCAAAGGAACTTTCAATAATTATTTATACTTATATAAATGCGTAACATGCCTCATATTAAAATATAATTTGAATGCGGAATAGAAATATCGTAACAGAGCAATATAATATGCGAAATATAAAAATCATCAATCATTACCATATTTTCACATTTTTCCCTACTTTTTTAGTTTATGATACTCTGTCATAATATATTTTTGTATAATGATGTGTAACTATCATTCTTATGCCCTTTCACCTAGAATCTTGACAGAAGTTTCTACCACTTGTTATTCTAGAAGCCTTACCTTCACCCGCTCCTTGCATCGGTGATTCTTTTTTTTTTAGAATATCACCCAGTGAACACTCTCCGCCCTCGTCGAAATAACTCATTATAGGCAACTTTTTACACTCATTGGTTCTAAGTATACAAGTTCATCAGTACTACATCACTCCACATAATATCAATCTAACTCAATTCTTTACTCAATTAGTAAATCACTTTGTTAGACACCACCAATTCATATTCCTTTAGCAATATATATATATATATATATATATTTAAAAATCAACTTTAATTTCAAGGG
This sequence comes from Apostasia shenzhenica, assembly GCA_002786265.1. Taxonomy (NCBI): domain Eukaryota; kingdom Viridiplantae; phylum Streptophyta; class Magnoliopsida; order Asparagales; family Orchidaceae; genus Apostasia; species Apostasia shenzhenica. The sequence continues at coordinate 196,374 of KZ451936.1, read as the reverse complement.
GAAAGAATTGCCTACTTTATTTATCATTTGACAAAGTTTAATTTTCTTTTTTTTCTTCACACACTCACGCACGAGAGAGACTCACGCACGAGAGAGACTCACGCACGAGAGAGACTCACGCACGAGAGAGAGAAAGTTGCCTTCTTCTTTAAAGAGCAAGAGGGAGAAAAAACTTAGAAAAGGGACAGAAAGATTTTTCTCTTTATTTCTTTTTTAAAAACCCGTGGCAAAAAGGGAGAGTGCCTGGGTGGTAAAAAAGAGAAGGGAAGGCGATGCTGGCAAGCTGGCAGCTCATTTTTATCCCTTTTTATGGAAAAATTATATCTCAATTTTTATTTCTTTATAAATAGGACCAAAATTCTTACATTTAGGTTCAAACTTATTTATTTTGGGTCCAAATCAGTATTATTTTAAATCCAAATCAGCATACTTAGATGTCATATATTTTTAAATTGAAATGATGTTTTATCAAAAAAAAATGAAGATATCAACTTGCGGGACTAAATCAAACTAGTGTGAGCCTCTATGCCCAATTAGATTTGGCATGGGGATATGTCCGGTCATACATCATAAGGGAGAGGCTAGGTCGACTCGATTGCATTGTGAATGAAGGCAGCTAGAAATAAAAGATTAGAGGGTGAACTAAGTAAAGGACGCCTTTTGATGATGATAACATCAAATATTTGTTTGCTTAATTTTTTCTTGGTGATGATTGTGTAAGCTACCAGTTAAATTGTCATTGCTTCCTTTCTTTCTGTTGTGCAGCTTGTGAAGGAAAAGAAGTGGCCTTCTTGTGAAGTCGTCAGAAGGATATCATTTGTCGGACGTTAGGTAGATAACACCAAATCCTTTTACAAAAAAATCAAAATCAACCAAACTATGATATCTTAAACCAACCAAAATGTTCAGTTCTCCAATTAGCCCAAAATTAGATCTTCAATCGGCACCCAATTTTCCTAAAATGTTTTTGATGATCTTCTATCAACAAAATTCGAGCAATGCAATATCATCTCGACAATCATAAGCGAGACCTGCCTAGAATGAATGTATTGATGAATGGTATTCCCGCTCATGACACTTTGGGAAGGTAGATGGCCTTCAGGCCTTATTGTGGATGGTCTATATATTTACACTTGACCCAACCAAATAGCCTTTCTTTCCCTAATTGTTCATATAAATCATAGATTGATCTATATAATTGAGGAAACATATAAAAGAGAGATGAAATGGCATGAATCTCTTGACAATGATAAAATGCAAAAATTTAATATCTAGATGAAACTGCTAACTTGATGTATGTAATTATGGGAACGGTTGCATAAATCATGAATTCGCAGCTCTTATCACCAAATGCCACTACTTGGGGAACTCTAAGATGTGCCACTGTTTCAACATGCCATGGAACGAATATGACTTGTCAATTCTTGTAGCTGACATAACTTTTACTGTTTATATAATGCAAAATTATTCTTGAAAAGGTACACAAAAATAATGCAACATTATTGCTTGATGATTATTTCAAATTCTTGTGGTTTTTGGACCTTTTTTTGTTTCTATCCATACGGTCCAAATGTGGGATGTAAGCAAAAAGTTCATTATTTACATCTTAACAGACATAAGCCAGACCTCGCATAACTTACAATCATATTTCCCACATTTTGGTTTTCTATTTGAATTTTTATGATTTTAGATTTTTAGGCCCCTCGCGTTAAGGTTTTTTGGACCAGATCAACGCATTCAGAGATTTTGACTCCATCGCATTGCAATTCCCTTACTTCCATACATCCTGAATATCATAGGATGGTTCATATTGTGATTTGAAATTTCTAGAATTTTTTATGCATTTTCCATTTTAGGGATATTTTAGTCTTGTTCTCAAATATACGTGTACCATTGATTGATTGGGAAATCTAGATTCTCTCCACTGTAAGGATGAATATGTGGGACACACCTTTGAAACTTGGGAACTTATGGAAGTTTCTAGAAATTTACAGTCTTTTTGGAAAGCTTTCAATCCTGAGCAAAATTTACTTTGGGATGAAATATTGCTTTATGGTTTCTTCTAGAGTAGGACAGAGAATATTTACTTTAGTGACCTTTTGATTTTTTCTAAGGCTTTTAGGATGGAGTGTATATCCTGATTATTTTATCATGTAGATCCTCATTATTTTGGTTCTACTCAGCATAAAATTGGATTGTACAATGGTCCGGTGTATTGTATATAGTCAATCTCGTGGTGTTTGATGCAACTTCTTGTTCTTTAGCTTTTGGTAATGCGTTGCAGCATTTGGAAGTTATACTTGTAAAAATACTTCAGGAAGCTGAAAGAGAATCGAAAAAAAGTTGGAATTCTGTCATGCAAATGCAATATAGAGGTGGAATCTATAGGGGACATTGTCAAGGATGTCTTCCTGAAGGAAAGGTATTCTGCTATGGTTCATGTTATGGGTAGAACCTTAATGTGAATTCTATTACATATTGAAGTCTCCTCTTAAGTGGGTAAGCCATTAATTTTTGGTGTAATAGTTAAATTCATTGACCTACTTGTATTCTAGGGACGACTAACCTTTGTTGATGGGAGCTCTTATGATGGCTTGTGGAAGGATGGTAAGAGGTCAGGCCTTGGAACGTTCTGTTATAGTAATGGAGATATTTTCCAGGGAACATGGAGGGATGATCTCATGCATGGAAAGGTAGACTTTTTTTTATGTGGTTAATCATTGTAAATTGTTTTGTGATATAAATATATATTTGTATGTCTGCATAGTGTTTTTTTGAAACTTTAATGTAAATGTTTATATATTTTTTGATGTTATCATGCTTGTATTAAAAGGCAAGGTTTAGCTTGTACAGTTCCTTGGAAGCTCATTTGTCAACATCGATCTTGCTCTATTGAGGCTTTTTTTAGGGAAATTTACATACAAGGCACAAAATTTTGCTGAAATTATATGTTTTAGCCAAATTCTTAAAAAATTGCACATTTCATACCTAATTCAAAGATTACATTCCTTTCTGATGTCGTCAAATTGGTTTTTGATTATGTTATACATAATACACTCTTAACTTGGAATAGTGAAATGTGTTTCTTTAAATATTTATTATGTCAAAACTTAAATGATATATGAATTTGGACAAATTTGGATGAAACACATAATATTACAAGATATTGAATGTGATATATGCAATTTTTGAAATATTTTACTGAAGCACATAATTTCGATAAAATTCCATGTCCTATATGTAAATTCCCCTTTTTAATGCTTTTAGTACCTTTTTGTTCGTTGCCTCGGTTTAGCAATTTATCTATGGTTGTCAAATTGAGGCAATCCATAGGTTGATGCCATTTTCTGAGTAGAATTCTTTATCTGGCTAGCAAAGCATGTCTTGTAGACAATCCTAAAGGGACTAATAGCCTTTGGGAATGGTCCTGGAAAACCATTCCCAAACTGTGAAAAATGACGAAGTGGTTATAGCTTGTAGTGCTTAGGCTAGCTGCTTAGGGATATTTAGTACAATTGACATTGAGAACATCTTCATGTGAATTCTTTGACATCAGTGCGTAGGTTTTGCTCAAAGTATTCATGTCGAAGTATTCAAGCGAATTCTTCCAGTCTCTGGTGAATGGATTTAAGAACTTCCTCTACTTCTTCTCATCAAAGACATCGAGTGAGTGGTTTCAAATAAAATCATCGATTGAGCTATCCTTTGAGGACAAACTTCGCAGCTCCATTCCTTAAGTGTTTGGCTTCCTCTTTATTGGCTTCCTCTTTAGTCCATGTAGGAGATTCATCTTCCATCGTAGGCACAACTTCATTGAAGCTATGTGTGGAGTTAGGCATACACAATAGGGGTGGTGGATTGAGTTCTATTTAAAAATATCGTACGAAACAAAAATCGAAAAGGAGATTTGATCGTTAAAACTAATCCATGAAAACCAAATTATTAAGCATGTAGAATAGAAAGCAATAAGAATTTTTAGGTGATTCAGCACTAACGCCTAATCCATCCCTAGGGCTTCTTTATCCTAGGCTTAACTACCTACTGCTTTTCAAACACAGGAGGAGTGTCCTATACTCCTTTGTAGAAGTCAGCGGAGAATATGTTACAGTATTCCTTCACAAAAGCAAGTGGAGATACCTTTATGTGGTCTCTTTTTCTAAAGCTGACATCAAAGCCTAAATGAATCCTAGAAGGCTGGGATTCGAATTACCCACTCAATGTCACTCAAGATCTTGATAAAATGAAAAACAAGTACAATAGAGAATTTCCTTATAAAAATAGATTTACAATGAGGAGTTTACTGAGAACTAGGAAGTAGGGAGACAACATGGTGACATAAAGATACGATATGACAACTTTCTAATATAATAACTTTCCAAATTATGGACATAGACACAATGAGATGCGCCAAATAATATAACAAATATTTTCATGATTATGTAATTTTACTATAATTTTTGCTCAATATTATACTACTTAGGAAACACGGAGGCAACATGGGCCCATGGGGGTGCAACACAATATGATACGTTGGGATGTATGGAAGTGTTCATACCTTGACTAAGAAATCAAAGATTTTTTGGCTCAAAATTAGTGTCAATTGCTTTTAAGATGAATTGCCTTCAAATTGATTTCACAATTAAGTTTTTGGAGGAGATTTTTTCAAGTTACTTGTATCATCAATCACTTATTATCATATATCAATTCATATGACTTTAAAACCTATTCAAAGTTTTATGACCATTTGGGATGAATCTTTTTCAAATCAAACAAATTTGGAAACCAAAATGGTCAAGTTGTCAGTTCTGCAAGAAGTACAAATAGCTTGCTTATAAGTTCAAATAGCTGCTTCATTCAAAAAATTGACCATTGTGCTTACTATATGCAAACCTCAGGGCAGTCCGTTAGGAGGGTGAATTGTCCGTGTCGCTTGGATTGAGACATGCAGGAACCGAACTGTCGGCTTGCGCTTGTTTGTCTAGACTGTGGTTCGAATAGTCTGTTTTTTTGTTATTAGGATTGACTTATTTTAATAAAAAGTTTGTTATTTATCTACTAAAATTTATGTGTATAGTTACTAAAGTAAATTTAGAGTTTTTATGTGAGTTGATTATCGGTTCTTGGGTAAGTGAGCACTTTTGAGCCAAGATCTCTGTTTTTCTTATAAAGTATCCTACATAATCTTGATTTCTACCAGACTTCATCTATGCCAACTTATATCTTACTTCGCTTGCTCCTTGTGATCTTGTTGAGTTTGGTTCCTTTCTTTGATTGTCCTTGTCATTTTCTTGTTGAGCTCTGTTGTGATCTTCTTGATTTTCAATAAGCTTCTTTGTGCCATTATTCATGTGTAATACCTGTTTGAATAGATTACTCAAAATGTGGTTAATCCATGCTTCCATTGGTTTGTTATCAATTTATTCTCAAACATATTGAGTGCTATTAGAGCTCTTGAGGCCAGCACAATAAGTTTTAAACGACCCCGTAGTTTTTTTATGTCTGTCAACCTATATTTTGCTAGATGGTCAACCATTCGATTCTTGAAAATTTTTGATTCCCGAAAATTTTTATTCCCGAAAATTTTGATTCCCTTATGGGACGTGGGAATCTCCTCTTTATAGAAACGTTGAAGTAGGCCTTACACTTGAGAGCTACTTTAATAGGGTTCTACCTCTAATTTGAGACAAGCCATTGACGTGATCATTTAATATTTTTATTCTCTATGATCCCATGCGCAAATTTGAGGCCGACAATCAAGGCTTTGTACTTAGCCTGATTGTTGGTTGTTGAAAAATCTAAAAAAAATGATTGGTGCAATTTTATCCCTTGAGACTGATGAGCTAGATTCCTATATTTTAAGTTTTATCTTATATCATTTTCAATACATCAATGAACTCTATTTCACATCCTACATAATTTTTAACACAACTAACTTTATTTTCTATCATACACAAATATCAATGCAAGACTACAAATTTCATAACAAGACCAAATTAGTCTTATTGCTAAGCAGGCCTAGTAGTTCAGAAAGTTTCTTCAAGGTCTAAGAGATATTTTCAAAGTTGTGCTCCTGACTAGGTTATGGTCATTGTAATCCTTTAGGTTACGACCTCATTGTTCTTTCAACACTGAGTCGATCATTTTCTTGTAAGTGGACCTATTATTTTTCTCCAATGGAATCAATTTGTAGCTGTAGGTTAGTGATGAAAGACTTATTTTTCTTTTTCATCCTTTTTGCTCATTTTAATTTGATTGTAGTTAGAGAAAACATCTATAAAACTCACATAAATATTCTAACATGGTTTCAACTAACTTGTCTATATGTGCATGTGCCACTTGCTAGCTTCCTAGGACTATGTTAGTTCTTGAATGTAACCAACTTTGAGGAGTTTTTCAACATCCTCTTTAATAGCTAGCTGTCATTCCACATTGAAATTCCTTTTTTTGCTGGAGTGGCATGGTTTTAGAGGATATACTTAGTTTATGTTCTATTATATTTCTATTAAGCTTAGTATGCCTTGAGGATTTTATGAAAACACACCAATGTAAGAAGAAATGTGGGTGGTTATTTCTTCTCTCTGACTTTCATTTTGAATGGGAGAACGAACTACAGCTATATTTCATTGCCCCTTTCGATGGGCATGTCAATAGTTATTTCTTCTAGGGTTAGTAGGTGTTTTCTTGTGCATCCTAGTGATTCATGTGCATTTGTATGGCTATGTTGTTGCAAATCCAAGCTTGGTGCTAGTTTCCTTATACGGTGACAGTCTCCTTAGAGTTGGGAACAATATGCATAGGTGCATCAAAGTTAACTATCTAAAAGTATTTGCTCTCCTTCCTATGATGGTGTTGTTGTCTATGAAGCATAGATACTTCAATAAAATCACGTCGTGCGCGTGCCGGACACACGGACACGTGGGGACACGCACGGACACTCGGGGACACTATATCGGACACCCACGTGGCGTGTTCTAATAAAATAATATTTAAAAACTAAAAAACACTTCTTGGATATGCGAGGACACTTTGGGGGCATATGACACTTTTAAGACATAGAACACTTCTTAGGCACAGATGAAATAGAATTGAATATATTTAATATTAATGTTAAATTTATTTATTATTATATTTAAAAAAAAAACTTATGGATATATTTACCTTTTATTTATTTATTTATTAATATTTAAAATTTTATTTAATAAAATTAAAATTCATCTATTATTATTATTAAAATTATACTTAATATAAGTTAAAATTCTAAGCTAATCAAGTTAAATCAATTTTTTTCCTTTGTTGTTCGCGAGCCTTACAAAAATGAACTAATCGCAAAAAATTTGAAACTTTAGCTTCACCTTTATCCTTCACTCATCCTCAACACCGAAAGCTCTCTTATTTTCTCTTGCTGTCATGCTCTCTGTGATTGTCCTGATAAGTAAAATTGTATTCTCTTATTTTTTCACTCACTTTATAAAGTGAACCTTAAATTTACATTTCAAATCTCTTAAACGTCGACAACATTCTCATCTTGATCCTATGAGATTTCAGTACTATTCACAAGTTAGTTATACTTAAAAATTTAAAGTTGTACTATGTTTTATGTATTTTTTAGAGTATGAATTATTAATTTTATTGTTATATTTAGTGTGTCATGCCGTATCCGTGTCTTATGTTTTTGAAAATCATTGTATCACTGTGTCATGTCGTGTCGTTTCCCCGTGTCATGTCCGTGCTTCATAGTGTATAGCGAGCACGCATCGATTATTGCAGATTCCACTATATGTGTCATGGATTTGACTCCATCTCCCAAAGTAACTAGTAAGGGAATAAAGTCAATCGGTCAAACTTTCTCTCCAGCAAAATAAAAAAAGGGTCATCCCAGAGAAAAGTAAATACATTTCGTTGGGCTTCATCCCTTTGAAGGCAAGTAAAAAAAGGATATATGTTGAACTTCTTATGTCAATAAGAACTTGTAGAAGTTAACGTTAGCATCCATCTTAGTGATAATGATAGAATCGTAATAAATATTTTCTTTATTGGATAAGAATTTTGTTTCGAACATAAGTATGGGGATGTGGTGTATTGTAGATGGTATTTTCTATGGTGACCATCACTAAGGAGGAAAAGCGTCAAGCTCTGGCTGGTTTGTATCCGAAGATAGTATGGACTAACTATATAATTGCTAGAGATGGTGCTTGAGAACTAGGTGTATTTGTTCCTGTAGTTATTGAAGTTTTCGACAAGGATCTTGTAAAAACTCCTAAAGATGTTCTTTGCAATTTCTTAGACACCCTTCCAAAAAAAAAAACCAATTTGTTGAACAATGACCTCAAATGCTTTCATCTTTTTGGTACTTTGGTTTTGTTGTGCGTTTTCTCGAAATGAATGTACTTCCTTACTCGATGAAGCACTTCATTTAGTATTGTTGGATTGTCAAAAATTAGTTATATGGGGAAGGTGTGACCCTTTAATCCTTTAATGAATGACAACTTGCAATATCCCCTATCATTTATAGTAAAAAGTATCTTTGGTTTTGCAAAGACTACTATAACTAAAACTAAAATAATAACTTGGCATATCCTACAACTAAAACTATGTTTCCTAATTTTAGAAAAAAATATGTTTATGGTTAGCTAATTTTCTCATTATGGGAATAGTCAAAACTAACTCAAGGAAACTCAACCTCTCCTGTTTCCCACCAAACAAGGTAAAGTCCTGGTTTTCTATATAAGTATATGCCAATTTGATTTAAGTGTTTTATGGTCTCAAGGAGCTTTGTTTGACATTTTCTTTTTCGATAGTTATTAGGGTGGCCTCAAATGAGAAAATCTATTGTGACGTTTCGGCTACTAATACTCAACTTTTCTTTTACAATTGACCGAGTTACTAGTAACTAAGGGTGTTAATATGAATCAAAAATCGAAAATTGAATCGATTTTAGATCGAATCGAAATTGAGTCGATCTAACAAAGCCGACTAACAAGCCAAAAGTTCGGCTCGGTAATAATTTCGAGCTGATTTTGAGCCGGGGTAGGCTCAGCTCGATCCAGCTCAAAATTGGCTCGAATTAAAATACATTTTATATTATAATACATATATATAATATATATTAAATATAATATATATATGTTATATAATATATATATATATATTATAAACTAAGCTAATCTCGAGCCGGATCGTGTTGAGCTTACTCGGCTCGAAATTGACTCAAAAAAATTTGAGATTTGGCTCGAAAATGAATCGAAATCGGCTCGAAGTCAATTGGAATCGACTCGAGCCGGCTCGAAGTTGAACCCAATCGAGCTCGAGTCGATCAAAATGTGATCGATCCGATTTCGAGCTGGTATTGGCTTGGCTCGAAATCGGATCGGTAACAGCCCTACTAGTAACCGAGACGTCAAACATATAGTTCTTATAACATGTAATATATAAAATAAATCCACTTGCCATAACTTTTAATATCTCACTATATCCCGTGATTTTTCTAGTACCATATCTGCTTCCTAAAATAGCAGGAGTTCATTAATACGAACTCTGTAAGAAATAATATCCCAGCAATAATAATATAACATGAATTTCAAAACATGTACAAATATCGTAAGAAATGATAGAAATAACGTCATAGGATATTCAGTAACTATTCGCATATATATAAATACATGACACGTCTCATATTAAAATATCTTTCGCGTGCGCAACAGAAATATCATACTATAGTATATGACATAATTGAACGATAAAATTTCTCCACCCTTATCATATATCACACTGATAAAATAGTATAACAAGTGGAATATAAATTCATTAATCATCATCATAATTTCTTTCTGTATAGTGATATAGAACTATCATTCTTATACCCTTTCACTTAGAAGTCTGACAAAAATTTCTACAGTATGTTGTCCTATAAGCATTGTCAGGAGCCGCACCTTGCATTGGTGATTCTTTTTTAAAACATCACTTAGCGAACACTCCCCGACCTCGTCAGAATAACTTGTTATAGGCAACTTTTCGCCCTCATCTGTTCTAGATATATAAAATTATTCAGTACCACTTCACCTTACATATCATCAAATCCTATTCATTTCTTTACTCAATTAATAAAATACTTTGCTTAACACCATCATTCCATATTCTCGTAGCATTACATATAAACACCAACATAATAATAAACCTTTAATTTCAAGGAAAAGAATTACTTATTTTATTTACTGTTTGATAAAGATAAGTTTTTTCTTTTTTTCTTCACACACCATACATAGCAAAGAGAGAGAAAGATAGTGGCCTTTTTGTTCTTCCCTTTCCTCCTCTTCCCTCTTCTTCTTTTTCTTCTTCCTTCTGCACTTGATAGAGAGCTGGCGGCTGAAAAACAGAGCGTGGGAGAGAAAAAAGTAGAGGAAAGAGAGAATTTATTATTTCTCTTCTTTTTTTTTAAAAAACTCGTGGCTGAGAGGTGGAGAAAGAGAGCCCAGGCAGCTGACAGCTAGCTGCCCAGCTTAGCCATACTTATCCCTTTTAAGAGAAAATTGCGATTTGATCTCTCAACTTTCATTTTCTTATGAATAGATTCAGAATCTTTATATTTAGGTCTAAAATTATTTATTTTTGGTCCAAATCAGCTTTAGTTTTAAACCTCAAATCAATATTCTAGGATGTCACACCTATGGTCCTTAATAAGGCACCCCAAAGCAACAACTGAGGCTTCCAGGCTTCAAGGGATTGGGTTAATCTATTATACCCCTAGATGATGGTACAATAGAACGCCATATGGCATGCGTGCCAAAAATATGGTAAGCCATCAAAAGGACATCTAATTCCTTAAATAAAAAGTTTTGTTACCCATAAAAGAAATTAACCGCAGAAGCCTGAGCCTGTAGAATTTTATTTTCTCTTGAACTCAAAATGTTCTAAAAGTTATCCTTGAAATTTTTTACATCTTAATAGGCCTCCGAATTTGAAGTAGAACAGCTAGTCATAAATTATGCTAAATTATACTAGAAGTAGGAACAACTTGACTTAAAGAAGAGCTAAGCACTAAATAAACAATATGAGTGACTTGTACCTTCAGTATATGGACGCATGTGTTCATTGTAATGTAAACATGATAACATATCGTATGTTCAATGCATCAAATTGGTCCCAAGGTATTAGTGTTTTTTGCACTTAGGTCCATCCATTTTTTCGATCATAAGATCACTGTAATTTCTTCTATTTTATACAGACATTGAAACACCAACTGATCCCTCTACATATACGTGCATGAGGTTCACGTTATTTAATTAGTTCTCCAGAACATTAGAAATGTCATAGTTGCTCATACAAAACAGTTATAATATGAATATATATATATATATATACTAAGAATTTCTTGGACGTGATTTGATCTTCAAAAAAACTTGAAAATCTGACAAATTCAACCATTTCTCCAGCTTTATTATGGTTACAATCTCCATAGCTGATTCCTGTCTAAGTCAAGTGGCTTGTGATTTTCTGCTAGTAGGTCATATATTTCAGTTTATCTGGTATGACTGGTCGTGTTTTATTGACAAATGAAAAAGATGCCCTGCTTAATACATTACTCGAACTTTTTTTTCTCCAGTTCATGTAACTTAGTTTGCAATCATTAAGCACATCTGTTATGCTTGTGCAGGGTTGGTTCTATTTTCATACAGGTGACCGTTGGTTTGCAAACTTTTGGAAAGGCAAGGCTAATGGAGATGGGAGATTCTATTCAAAGAATGGAAGTGTCTTCTTTGGTTTCTTTCGTGATGGTTGGCGTGATGGCCGTAGTGTGTGCATAGACATGGATGGATCAAGGTATTCACATTATAGTCATGTTCCTAACGGAGCATTGGAAATCAAGAGTAGGGGAATTTTTTTAATGGCTACTTATGGTTGAGCTATTCCTAACTATGCTTATTTTATTTCCTTGAAGAGTTGCGTATTATGGGAACTTGATTCTTGCCTTTTAATTTAAAACAAAGAAAATTGAGAGAAATACAAAATAGCTTCATAAAAATCGAAAAAAATAGTTTATATTGCAAAAAATGTGGTGTTTTCAATTTATATAAAAAATTGGACACCAAAGAAGAAGAAACACATATACAAACTTGTTATAATAAGAAATAAGAAAACTAAAAACTTGACTCAAATAAAATGCATTAAGAATAAGGATCACAAAGTACTTTTCAAAGAAGAAGATAACAACAACCACCACCAAGCCTTAATCCCACTAGGTGGGGTTGGCTACATAAATCCTTTGTTTCTATTGTGTTCTGTCAATCAACAAATTCTTATCTAGGTTTAAGTAACTAAGATCACTCCTTATAGTTTTTTGTCATGTCTTCTTTGGTCTCCCTCTTCCTCTTTGTACATGGACAAGATTCAATAGCTCGATTTTTCTAACTGAAGATTCAATCGGCCTACAATTTATAAGTTCAAACTATCTAAACCGATTTTCTCTAAGTTTATCTTCAATTGGTGCAATATCAACTTTCTTTCGGATATACTTATTTCTCATTCTATCCATTTGTGTATATCCACACATCCATTTTTTTCAAAGAAGAAGATATCTAACATAAATAAATTGTTTTCAAAAAATTTTCAATAATATTTGTGATAGTACATTTAATCTTACGAAATTTAATATTTAAAAAGAGAATAGAAATGATTGTTACATGTGGTGTATTAGTAAGACTGAAGCTTGAGAGGCTTTAAAGAAGAAGTGTAAGAAGGCAGTTGGACTGAATGATATTCCGATAGATGTTTGAAAATATATGGGACATGAAATGTTTTGGCTCACTAGGTTATTTAATTTGATTTTGAAGACTAAACAAATGCTAAATGAGTGGAGAAAGAGTACATTGATGCCTATTTATAAGAATAAAAACGATGTACAGGATTGTGCCAATTTTAGAGGTATTAAATTAATAAGTTATATTTTAAAATTTTGAGAAAGGATATTCAAGCAGAGATTATGTTATAATACTAAGGTGTTATAGAACTAGTTGGTTTTATGTCTGGTTGATCTACCATAGAAGCTATTTATTTATGAAGGGTTTAATAGAAAAGTTCATGGAGAATATCTTTTTGGCGTTCAACGAAGGATTTGTAGTAATCAAAGGAATTGTAGGAGGGCAATTTTCTCCTTGTGCTTTAGTCTTGCGTTGCCCTTAAGAAGGCCACCGATTTAATTTGGAGAAGCCATGAGAACTTTTGGATTAAGAAGATCATTCATTTAGAGCGCACCACTTGGTGCAGATCCGTTAAGCTCGCCTTCTCATTTGGTCAACCACATTGCACAATCAAAACCAACCTGCGCCCCTCCTTTGCCTGATCAAATGGCTATCAATGCTTCTGCCAGTCGATAGTAACTGATTATCTCAACCCTTCAACCTTAACAAATTGATGAATTTGTGGGCCCAAATTGATCTAGAACTCAATAAGGCTTAAAGTCGAGTACTTAAAGGCCAAATTGGACAAATTTGGGAAGATTTTGAATGTTTTTTCATAGAAATTTTATGCAAAAACTTTGCTCGCTTTAGGAGAGGATCCAACTTAACACATTTCTGGGAAGATGGGATCGGATTCGCCATTCCTTCGGGTTTGTAGAACAATTGCATGGAACAAGTGTTGCACCGAATAACTATAGTGGAATATCCGAAAATGAAATAATTAGAGCCCAAAATAATCTAAACTCCTCCAAACTAATTGATGTCATTATATGTGCAAGTGATATCACATATGCACATGCATACAATGTTTGTCGCATGGTCTTTTGAGTAACTTTTAAATATTGTCATTGTTGAAGTGCATATGCAGTACTTTGTACAAATATTATGTACTCCTCATTTGCTGCTTGTGTAACTAATATGTAATTTTAAGGGACTGTCAGGCATTAGTAGAATGAAAAGCATCTATATCAACTTTGTAAAATGTGGCATGCCATCTTTTAGCAATACCTTTCTTGGATCAACTTTCATTTGCATTCAGGTGTGGTACAAACTTCGCCTACTTCAGATGTACTTCATCTGTATCATTTTCTAGAAATGCACAAGATTTTGTTTTGTATTGTTTTTTAACTTTTTCTAGAACACTCTTCTATGGGGTTCTACTCATTTTGGACAAACAAGTGAGAAGTTATCATCACCTGATTTGAATAAGTGAATTTCACTTCAGAGATGTTCAAACAAAGCAACTTTTGTAGCATTTTACTGCTTTAAGCCGTCTTCTGGAATTCCCTTTCTCTATTGTCCAATATTCAAATGATGAGAATTTTTAAGGATAGCAGGGGCATCCTAAGTTAGCAATTTTTTTGCTTTTGCTTCTATGTTCTTTAGCTCCGCTTTTGTTGGGGTTTACTACCTACAGATGTCTTTTACATGTTTCACTCACACATGGCTGCATTTTCTTTGAAGTTCTCTTTTAAGAAAACGAACAGGAAAATGGCATCTTCTGAATTTTAGGTGGCATTTGATTCATTGTTTTTTTTTTTTATAGCTCATTTGGTTTATTGTTATCTTAGTGTTATGTCATGTAATATAGATTCCATGACATTTAAATATCATTTTTTAAGTTATAATTTCATAATATTTTAGAATATTATATATACATATCATTAAATAAAATAATTATTTTCTCTAGATAGTATGGTATAACACTAAGATCATATTGAACCAAACACTCCCTTAAATCTTTACTTGCTTCCCTTACATTCATTTATCTTCATAGCATATATTAAAATTAGTTGTTTCTAACTTTCTCATATCCTTGTTAGGTTGATTTGGGTACTTGTTTCATAATTTAGAATCTCCATTTCTTGTGGCTGATGATAATAAGATACTCTAAAGATCATCATATTTGGAGAGTCTGTTCAAGTATTAAAATATTATGTTAAAACTGGTGGCAATCTGGGGAATGCTTCTCAAACCGGATAGTTAAAATAAAGAACAGTAACATTAACAACAAAAAAGGAAGGGAGACTCCCTTGGAATACTTTCTATAGCTTCTTAAATATTTTTATTTGAATGTGAAGTACTTTTGAAATATGTTCTCATAGTCGTGTTCTCTTTACTTTGAAAATCATTGGTCTTATTTATAGATTTGCATTGGTGCGGCCTTCTTTGAGATGGCATTTTCTACTTGTTTCTTTGTTTTTTGAAATCTGGCCTTAGCCCCTAATATCAATAACAAATATAATGTACATAAATCACAATCCTCTTGAAGAATCGATCAAAAATTAAGTGACAAGAACATTACTCTTCTCATAAAATCTGGCATGTATTGCTTGTTTCATTAAAGATTATATGGCTCTATTTTTCCTTTTGTAGGTGGATAGAGCATTGGGATGAAGGCCTGCTTATTAGCAGGGCTCCACTTGCAGACAAGGAAGCTTAGAGCTGATTGATACCAACTGAAATGATTTCTAAATTATTTCTCAATTCTCATTCTTATCTAAGCCTTCTTCTTTTTGTACTTAAATCTTGTAATTGCCTAATTCTATCATTTGAACATTTTAAATGTGAGGTTTTCAATGTAAAGACAAATCCTAGTGGATGTTGCTATAATGAAAACTAGTGCCAAAGAATGCTGAAAGCTGATTTATAATGTGTTATGCATTAGGAGTGGTTCAAAACTGTAAAAAACTATCTACTAATGTGATGTACATTTGGGATTGATATAATATTCTGTGAATCACACTCTAATGAGTAGTGATTGAATTAACAATTAAGATGGGATGATTAAAATAGAGAACAGATTCTATAATTATGCTTGTAGGATACCTTTTCATCACGAGTTATTGCATTTATCTGATTGATTTAACGAAAATATTTCTTTTTTTCTATTTCTTTCTCTGTGAGAGGAAACTAAAGCAGGCTATGTTTGGTAACTGGTTAAAAAAATAGCTTATTTAAATCATAGTCAAAATCTTAAATTTATTTTATATTTTATCCTACATAAATTTTAATATTGAATAATCACTTTATTTCGCATCTAATATAATTTTTAATATCATTAACTTACTTTATTACAATTTTTAAAAAAATTTCACAAAAAGTTCTCAATTTTTTTTTTTTCGCCAACCAATAGAGCTCGGGACTATAAAGTTTTATGTGACGTATCCATAACAAGTTGTAGAAAATGTACATTATAATATTGTTGTATTGTCATTTGTGTTATATGAAAGTAAGAGTTGACTAGTTAAAAGTAGGGTGGTATTTTTTAATTTGACTCATGAATTTGACCTGATTTGATTGGGTATAAGTTGAGTTTATACATGTATGAGTTATAAAAGGGTCAATTTGAATTTGATCTGTCTAAAAGGATTGGGTATAGGCTGATAGATCAATTTAATTATAACTTACTAATAATTTACTTATTAAAATTAGTATATTTTTTTCTTTTTAGTATTAATTTTAATGGTAGATGTTCATTACACGATGATTGCATTGAATTAAACTTAAAAAATTTATTATCTAAAAATTATAATAAATAAGTTGGCGAATTGGATTAGGTATAAGTTATGTTTAAATAGGTTGAGTTAAAAGACGAGTTAACTCAAACCTGACTTGTAAATTGGAATTACTGCCCCTAGTTAAAATTGTTAAAATAATCTTTAAGATATTTGAATTATATACTTGCCATTAAAATTTTTTATCCTTTTTATGTGTTTGGTACCTCATTTTTTGTTTTTATATGAATTGTTCATACAAGAAAGATTATATAAAGTATAATAATGTGTATAATAAAGTAGAAAAAAAAATTATATAAAGCATAAAAATAGTCATTAAAAATTGTATTGTGTATGGTCAATTTTTTACTTTGCATAGTATGTTTTTGTTTTTATAAATATATTTACAAACTTTAAAAAATTATTACAAATTTATGCAAAACTGCAAGAAAATTGGGTGAAATGGCATTTTCTTGCTTTTGCCTAGCGAGCTCAATGTCGATTCAGCTTGTTAGGATTGAGCATCGAACAATTGAGCTATTTTGATTGCTTGAATGATATAATTTTCTATAGAGGTAAGACCGTAAAAGTATCGTCCAAAAATTTATAATCATTCGGCATTCAGATTAATATTTAGTTTGAATTTAGCTTAAGTTAAGTTTGATAAGCTAAGTCACGTGTTATATTTATGACCTAAAATTTTATTAAATTAAGTTCGAGTCATTAAGATCATTTTGGATTAAACTTATTTTAATGTCATTTCTTGACATTCAATAATATATTTTTATGTAATATATTTTTGTTAGTTTTTATAAAAGAGACATAAAACAATGATTATAGTATATCTATACACGTTGTCGGGCATAAGTAATATTTAAAAGGGATAATTATCATATGCCACACAATTTAGTTTTATTTATACCTTACCCATCCATTTTTAATTAATTACGCTATGCACACTCAAAACATTATAAAATCTTACATACATGCATTTTAACATATTTCTATTATAATGAGTAATCATAATTTTTTAATAACTTAATTGTAGTTAGATTATAAAAAATCTGGGTCGTTCATCATATTATTTTAAGGATATTTAAATATATTTTGAGTGAAAATCTTAAAATCTTAATGTTTAGGTGGCGGCAAAGGAAGGAGACATCCGCAATGTGAATTGGTTTTAGGACAAATCAACGTTTTAGTGTAGTATTGAGGAAAAGAAAACATATATACCATTAAGAGTAAAAATATAATTTTAATGATTTACTAATAGAATATTTTTTTTTCAAATAGATTTTGATTAAGTTTTAACTTAAATATGTTTATGTAAGATTTTGTAATATTTTGAGTATGCATAGCATAATTAACTAAGAATGAATGGGTAAGGGTCTGTTTGTTTGTAAGGTTAAATTTAAGAAGGTTAAAATTAAATTTGGATAGAAATATTTTTTTATTAAAAGTTATGAATGATGTGAAATAAAGTTAGTTATTATGTTCAGATATGTGAAAAATGTGATATAAAATTAGTTATTATGTTGAAATATGTGAGAGATGTGATATAAATTAGTTATTATTTTAGTAATATGTGTAGGATGTGAAATAAATTTAATTTTTAATATTAAATTTTATGTATGATGTGATATGTCTGATTAAAATTAAATTAAATTAATTTTAAATTTTTAGATAAATGGAGTATAAGATATAAATAAAATTAAATTGTGTTGTATGTAGTTAATTCTCCGTATTTAAAAGCAAATGAAATTTCCGTAATATAACGAAGCCTGTTCGAAATCAAATACCAACTAGATCGGCTGGGAGTTATTCGTTCTTCAAGAAATGCAAAGGATCTTTGATTTCTTGTCTGTGTGAAGTTCTGTAGCCCTAGAGCAAGCGAAATCGATGGACTCTGAAATCTTTTTGGTCTAAGGAATATGGTGGCGTCTTCTTCAGTTGAAGCATGGCAGTGCCGCTGCGGTTGGCGACCTACGTAGTGAACATGGTCTCGTGCTGCTCGAGTTCTGGATCTCTTCCTGCGTCCTTGTCGCCGACGAGATAACCATCTAGGTTAGCTGCTGAATCTTCTCTCGAAATTAAGATCCTTTTCGGTTGTCTTGACCTACTTTTGATGGGGCTTTATTGGAAGTGCATGCGATTTGATAATTTGCTTTTGCTTCTTCTTAAGATCTCTAATTCGTGGCTTTCTGTTTTATGGTACCCCAAAAGTTCAGGATTTTGTGTATTCACAGCAAAGAAACGGAATTCTGATGAATCATGCGAAATTGATGGAAAATATTCATTCAAATGAGCTCATGTTGCCTCATTTTCTTTTTTTTTTTAAAATAGTTTACTCAAAGTTAAACACTAGATGAATCAAGTCAGCTCAAATTGACCCATAAGTTAATTGGCCGAACTTGAGTGTGGTGCTTAGACTTTGAAGGGCTCGAAGCCTTATTCAAACCAGCTAAATCTCACTCATGGCTCATTTAGTTCAAGGATTGAATTTTAGGCTCTGTTTGGTAATAAGAAAAAAAAAAAGATTTGGTTGAAATTTTTAGTCATTTTTGAAAAATGTGTATGATTTGAAATAACGTAAGTTAGTTATATTAAAAATTGTGTAGAATGTGAAGTAAAATTGATTGATTTATTGAGAATTGTGTTGGATGTGAAATAAAGTGATTGTTTAATGTTGGAATTTGTGTGAGATGAAATATAAAATAATTTTTTAAGTTTTTTTTAAATAAATTTAAGATTTTGGCCATTGCTAATTTTAGCCATGGTTTTTAGTCCATTGCCAAACAGGAAAAAGGCAAGGTTACAAAATCTTACATACACATATTAAGATTTTGGCTATGATTCATAGAAAGATTAATATTTTGTGCTTGCAGGAAATAAAATGGGTTAAAGAGAAAGCTAAGGAAATTGATGGCCTAAGTTTTAAACTTTGGTACTCTGGTAAGAATAAAAATAAGAATGAAGTGGGTATAATTCTGGATAAGAGCTTGAAGGATCATGTAGTGGAAGTTAAGAGAAATTGTGATAGAATTATGACTTTAAAAATTATAATCAATGGAATGATTATTAACATTATAAGTGTGTATGCTCACCAAGTTGGCTTAGATGCGAGCACAAAGGAAAAAAATTGGAATGATTTAGAAGAGTTAATACAAGAGATACCTCCGGAGGAAAGATTATTTATTGGAGGAGATTTAAATGGACATGTTGGACGTGTTGCTGAGGAATTTAATAATATCCATGGTGGATATGATTTTGGAGAGATAAATGAGGAGGATAAAACTATTTTAGAATTTTCTTCAGCATATGATCTTTTAATTACTAATACTTTATTCAAGAAGAGAGAGGAGCATGTTATCACGTACAAGAATGGAACTTCAAGAATTTAGATTGATTATTTTCTTATAAGGAAACGAGATCGCTTGAATTGTAAAAATTGTAAAGTCATTCCAAGTGAATGTTTGACTACCCAACATCGATTAATGGTTTTAGATTCCGAGATAAAGTATTTGAGAAGAAATAATAAGTCAAAATCTTATCCTCGGACTCGATGGTGAAATCTAAAAAATGAGAATAAATGTATATTTAAGAAGAAGGTTCTAGAACTTGGGCAATGGAATATTAACGGGGAAACTGGTCTTATGTGGTTGACAGTTGCTAATTGTATCCGTAAGGTGGCAAAGGATGTGCTGGGAGAATGCAAAGGATGTGCTGGGAGAATCCAAAGGAATGATTTCAAATAATAAAAATACTTGGTGGTGGAAAGATTATGTACAAGAAAAAATTAAGGAGAAGAAGATTTGTTATAGAGTTTTGTTTAAAAACAAAAATAATGATAAGTGGGAGAAATATAAAGTGGCTCGACGAGAGTCTAAGGAAGCAGTAGGCAATGCAAAAAATATGACCTTTGAGGATTTATATAAGAAGCTAGACACTAAAGAAGAAGAAAGATAATTATATAGGATTGCCAAGGCAAGAGATAGAAAAACTAAAGATTTAATTGAAGTAAAATGTATTAAAGATGAAAATTAAAAAGTACTTTTTATGGAAGAAGATATCAAAAATAGATGGATGAGTTACTTTCAACAGCTTTTCAATGAAGATTGTAAAAATTCAATTGATTTTACAGAATTCGGCACCCTAAAAGAAAGTAAAAATTACTTTTACATCCGACGTATTAGTAAAGCTGAAGTCTGGAAAGCTTTAAAGAAGATGAAACATAAAAAAGCAGTAGGACCAGATAACATCCCAATTGATGTTTGGATAAAGGAGTTTCTTGGCTCACTAGATTGTTTAATATGA
>KZ451936.1:149989-173157 GCA_002786265.1 Apostasia shenzhenica | reverse complement strand
TAGATAAGAATTTGGTAACTGATAGAGCGCAATGGAAACAAAGGATTCATGTAGCCGACCCCACCTAGTGGGATTAAGGCTTGGTTGTTGTTTTGGTTGTTGTTGTTTACTGATAGAGCGCAATGGAAACAAAGGATTCATGTAGCCGAAGTGGGATTAAGGCTTGGTGGTGGTGGTTGTTGTTGTTGTTGTTCTTGTTCTTCTTTGAAATTGTGAAGAATCATAACTTTTTTAGGCCCTGACCAATTAAAGTTAGATCATTCCTATTTTCCACCCATATATTATGCATTTTTGTTGTAGTTTCTTTAAATTTTAGGTGGAAATATGGAATCAAGTATGAGCTGGTCAACAATTTTGTTTGGCTGGTTTTATACTTCATAATTTCTTGATTTTGTCAGTTTTGTTCTTTTCTTCCTCTTTAAATAGTAATACACTGTTACTATTCGGTGTTCTTTTCATCTTCAGTTCTCAGTTTAAGCTTACAACATTGCGTGAAATCAAAATTTAGCTAGCAGAAAGTGGAGGGACATTATGTTCATTGCAATGTTTTTTCTTCTCAGCTTCAAGGTGTCACTAGAATGGATATGAAAACGGATAACACTGCGATTACCCCTCTGCTTTCACCCTTACCGGATGCCTTTCTCGAATTTCTCAGGGAGAATGATTTGGACATGTCCATATATGCTGCAGTGGATGCTACCCCTCGATATATAAGGTATTATGACTTCTGTGCTGTCCTTGCTACGCTAATGTCATCCATTGACTGTCATAGTTAGCACTTTCAAACCTTCATCAGCCTAGAGCTGTAATCAAGAGAAGTGAGCAGTGATTCCCTCAATTCCCTTTGCTATCTTCTCGTAATTTTGGTTTTGTTGCATTAATAGAAGTACATTATGTTTATTATGATTAGTAAACATCTTTGGCCATCCTTATGTAGTCTCATCTTGGTTTATCTGTGTGTTTCCTTTGAGACTGCCCGTGGTTTATATGTCGAGAACCTCTTATATAGTTCCTTTCTGTTGGAAGGCTAAAACCTGGTTGCGAATCTCAGCTTATGGAATTTGAAGCTGATCTCAATTGCAAACTTGAGAAGGTGAATTGGCTACCGGGCTTCTTTTCCATCCCACCTCATACTCAAATTGCTAGCACAAAGGCATACCAATTAGGAAAGGTGCGAGAAATGTGGTCTATGTAGTGCAATCTGACTTTGCCCGGTTTTCAGCTCATTCATGTATGAGATAAAACTTGCATAGGCATGTCATGTGGCCTCAAATGTATGATGCAATGCCTCTCATTCTGCATGACAATGGTTAAGTTCAGTAGTTGTAATATTGTGTACACATTTTCTTTTACTGTCACCAACCAAATGCCTTTTTTGACAACAACTTGAAATGTCATCTTGAGTTTCATCACCTATGTTTAGTGCACTTCCAAATTTTCCATTTAATCAACATTAGCTTGCAATTGTTGCTTGCAAATTAGCTAATGCATGGCATGCTTTAAGGTTTTAAATTTTTCCTTGAATATGTGTTTCATATTTTTTGTACTCCAAGCTCAACCCGTTAGTGTTATTACTTTGCCAATTTTGTAGTCTGCTATTGCAATGTATTTTCATGGTCATATTTTTTAGGAATATAGTATAATTGTAGTTCGACCTTGATGCCATCTCCTTTATTGATCTTCATTCTTCTGAAACCAACTATGATGCACATTCTCATAAGTCTTCGATTATGTTTTGTTGAATACTAGTATTTAAATAGTATATATTGTATTTTCAGTTTGATGGATTTACTTGTTTCAATTTCAGAAGTACAGATACGACACAAGGACACAAGATTATGACACAGAACGACATGCATCTTTGTAATTTATAGGACACGAATATGATAAAATATACTGCAACAATAATAGCAACCAAGCTTTTATCTCACTAAGTGGGGTCAGCTAATGATAAAATATGTCAAATAATAAATATCTACTTGTCAAACAACAGTTAATCTTACCAAAGTGATGTCGGACAGTTTTACAAATGATATTTAAGTTTAAAAATAAAAATAATTTAATTAACAATTTGTTACAATCAAGCATGATTTATTTTTTTAAAATAATTTTACATGACAAATTAAATTATTTTGAAATAAAAATTTTGATAAATTTGAATTTATTAATTAGATTAGAGAATCAAATTTAATTCAATAAATTGATCCAAAGATTCAGAGTTAAGTAGGTTACCTCAAATTAAAGTCCAATGGCAATTATCACTTAAAACATTATGAATTACACAATTTATAGCGAGTCGAATAATTTTGTTGCTCAAGCAATTTCTATTAAAGTCAAATTTCAATAAATAAATGGATTTGAAAGGAATTATACTTTGGTTGAAGAATTTGGGGAACTTGAATGCAATTTCTCCTGACATAAGAATTCCTTGTGATCAGAACAGGCATGCAAATGCAAAGTAGGCATGCTATTGCGTAGATTGGTCTGGCTTTGAGTGAACAGCCATGTATTGCTCGACGAGCCCTCGTGTGGCTTAGGCGAGGAAGGGTGACATGCATGGTCATTGCTTG
Organism: Apostasia shenzhenica; assembly: GCA_002786265.1. Classification (NCBI taxonomy): domain Eukaryota; kingdom Viridiplantae; phylum Streptophyta; class Magnoliopsida; order Asparagales; family Orchidaceae; genus Apostasia; species Apostasia shenzhenica. Next base: position 170,587 of record KZ451936.1, on the reverse strand, counting down.
CACGGGTGCAGGCAGGGGGGCAAGCGATGTGGTTGATCAAGTGGTGCAAGGAGCATGAACGAATGGGGAAACAGATGTCTATTCCAGCTAGACATAGGTGGATTCGCATCCATCCTGGCACTGTTGTAGTAGTCAGGCCAATGTCGCTGGACAAAGCTGGGCTGGGGCAGAGCTAAAGTCGGCAGTTTCTACGAGAGTTAGAAAGGATGGAACAGTGGGGATGAAAAAAATGATTTTTTTATTCAAAATAAAGATGACTATTTTGAGGATCCTTACCCAAGGTTAACCCATACATAGGGATAGCAATGAGGTGAGTTTGGGTCGAGTTTAATAAAACTCATACTCACTCTGCTTTCTTTTAACCATTACCCATACTTGCTTTCGCCTCACCCACCTTACCTTGTTTCGCTTTTCCCAAAACCTGTACCCGCCTTGCCCCGCCCCTTTTGACCACCACGCCCCACCCCGCCTTGCCTCAAATATGTTGCTAATGCTTTATTTTAAATAAAAATAAAGAGATAATATTTATTTATATTTAATTACTAGTTGGTTATGGGTTGGGCAGATATGATTGAGTCACACTTGAACTTGCCTTGTTTCATAATGGGGCGGGATGGGTCACAGGTCGCAGGTATATTTTTAGAATCCACACACGCTCCATTAGGGATTAGTCGGGGAAGATTAAATGGTTATGAATATAACTTGTCACCTCTACCTATACTCTCTATCTAGAATATTAATTCTTTGACTTGAATCTAGGTTTATGCTCAAATATGAAATTTTTTTTTTGATCAACTCTTTAACTAGTACAATGTTAAGCAACCCTTATTCATAGTGATCTCAATACATAAAATAAAATATTATAAAATAAGTGCATAAATAAAAATATTAAATATTCACTAAACAAATGTGGACTTTATATATGCCTTGTTACAATAAAATTGAAATCAAATCAAATACGGTGAGTCTTCATCTCTTTCAAATCAGCTTTAAGTTTTCACCAAATCTAATTAAATAGATATAGAAACATTCAACCTTCAGTGTCAGGATCTTCAATAAGTATTACGAAAATATGAAAATAAGAGTAGACATGCCATCAGGTGTCTCCACCACAAATCCTCCCCACTTTGAGTGGGTAGGAGCAAGAAAGTCTGTTGTACAAAACTTTTCTTTGTTTTTAATAATGAGGTGTTTATGAGAATGTGTAAATCTAAAATATTTGTAAGTGATAACAAGATGTGAATAGTAGTATTGCTTGTAAGTAATATAAAAGATTTATCATGGATAACAAGATGTATTACCTTAAATTTTGTTCATAGTATATTAATTTATTTTGATTTCATGAATTTTTAGATTTATGGAATTGATGCAGCATCAGGGGCTGCCGTCATGGCCTTGAATGTTACACTTGGAGATCATGTCCTTGATTTATGTGCAGCCCCAGGTAATTGTTTGATTTATACCATGTGTTCCCCCTTTTTAGCATGCATGTTTTTTATTTTTTATGCTCTTTAACTTATGCTTATTTAGTTCATGCAGTAGTCATGAAAAGTCAAGAACCAGTTTTGCCATGCATGGAGTGCATAAGTGTTTTAAGAAAACAAGCAATATTCACTTTTGGGGATAGAACGTAAACTACTATATATGACTTTCTGCTAACGGGTTGGAACCACAGCATAACTAACATACATGTATTTTGATTTATTTTCTTTGTAAATTATGGTATGTTACTGGATTCAAACATTATTTGATGAGCTTGGGGGTATGCATTTGGTTGGTTTGGTTAATCGAACCGAAAAAAAAAAGATCAAATTTAGTTTTAAAATTTAAGAAATCAAACTAACCAAATAAAATTTCGTCAGTTCGGTCTGGTTCTTTTAAAACCATAATTTCTTCTTTATTTAATTAGTTATCTCTAAAAACTCAAAAATCTTATAACAATACATAAATTAATGCTATAAGATTTCGCAACCACAAAAACTAAAGAACGTGATAAAAAAAACTATCATAGCTTTAAAAAGAAAAAAATTAACAAATATTTTATATAATTCAAACTACGTTAGCATATGATGGTACGTGATATTTCGATTAATTCGGTCTGTTCGGTTTTTAAATATAAGAAATCGAACCCAAAACATTTAACCAAAAAATTTTAATTACCAAACTATTAACCGAACCAACATGTTTTAAACCAAATCAAGCCGATCAAATTTTATTGATTCAATTTGGTTTTTCGGTTTGAACCATGTAATGCACATCCCTAGATAAGCTTTGGCATTTTCATTTTTGGTGTAATTAATTTGGTGTAGTTGTGGAATAGTCATATTTTACTAAATGTTTAATGGTAGTCTTAGCATGAGCTTCTGGTGTGAGTTCTATTATGGTGTCATGGTTGAAAGTTTTGTATGTCGCTTTAGGTTTGGGGATGTTCGGGGAATAGACACGTCATGATAAAAGAATGGTGAAGTTAATCCGGTTGCTGTTTAAGGTTGAACTTTTATTCACATAGTTTAATCAATAGGATTATATTTAGCAATGCAATGAATTTGGTAACATTTATATATCCTTGAAAATTTTGAGTATGTCTTTATTTGTTTGAATTTTTTTTTTTGATAACAGTATTTGTTTGATTTAGTGAAAAGCCAAACCTCTGAATTTAGTTAGGGTGGCGACTTGTTGAGTTCAAGAGAGCTGGGTAATTTGAATTTCGGGTTTATGGCAGAATTAGCTCAAAATCAATTCTAAATCAAAGTAAACCCAATTCGAAATCAATGAATCTCAAGTTGAACTTTTTCTGTTAGTATATGTGATAATAGCATATAGATTGGTTTGACTTTACAAAGCATATGCATTCCTGCAAATTTAGAATTCCAAATTCATGTTCTTGATTGGAGTTGATCTAGATTACATAATGATATCATATTGATTGATTTATCATTATTGCTTGCCCAGGTTAATTTAATCTGAGTTAAAATTAAACTTATAAGTCACATCATAAATAAATTTTAACACTGAACTAATAATATTTTAAATTCTATACAAACTCAAACATTAAGAGACTGTTTGGGATGTATCTAGCTTTCGAGGATAGTTATTGTCACACCTCCATTTTTAATTAATATATATCCACAAATTTGGAGAGTGACTAACAGTCAAAATAACAGAGATAGATTATAAGATAATATTCTTTATTTATATAAGGTGATTCAAATATAGAGTTACAAGCTAGTCACCTAACATAACCTTAGACAATAAAAATAATGGCTAGTGGATTTAATAAAGAAATAATATTTTGACAGAGATGGGCTAGACAGGAGGTTGATTCATATAGGAGATGTGAGAGGGTTGTCCTATAATGGGAAAGTGCAAGCTCCTCTAGCAGCTCACTTAGCTAAATAATTAATCAGTTATATAGAGAGAGAAATGACCACAACTATATAATGAGTTTGGTAGGGTCTAAAATCACAAATAAAATATTTGTAATTTTGAAAATATATTTGCAAGAAATAACATTCAACTATCTAAGGGTGTGTTTGTTTATAAGGTTAAATTTAAGAAGGTTAAAAGTAAATTTGGATAGAGATATTTTTTTATTGAAAGTTATGAATGATGTGAAATAAAGTTAGTTATTATGTTGGGATATGTGAGGGATGTGATATAAAGTTAGTTATTATGTTGGAATATGTGAGGGATGTGATATAAGTTAGTTATTTTTTTAGTAATATGTGTAGGATGTGAAATAAATTTAATTTTTAATATTAAATTTTATGTGTGATGTGATATGCCTGGTTAAAATTAAACCAGGTTAATTTTAAACTCCTAGACAAACGGGGTTAGAGATTTTTCTCAGATAATTATATTTATGTAGCAAAAATATCACTCATGTGACCAAAAATACATCACTAGTATGATAATAGAATGCAGGTGCATTCCTCATTCGACGCTATGCAGCCAAAAAATTGTTTGTTAACAACCAAAATCCTAGATCATTACATATATAACAAGGTGCATAGTGCTAGTATCATTCAGCATAAAACATCGGCACATAGCCATATAACCACAGAATATCGGCATAAAGCTAAGAATGTTTTTGATTTAATATAATTATAATATTTAATTTAATAACCATGATAACTTAAGTTTCATGAGGATTATTTACTTGAATAGGAGTCAAACAAGATTACCAATTCGTTAGACGTTGTTTGGTCCACAAATCAGTGAGTTGGTTTGGGTTTCAGATTATAGGTTAAAGCAAGTCAATCCAAAGCTAAGATGAGTTGGACAAAATTATAGCAAGGGTTAGGTCAATGGGTTCAACATAGGCTAAATGGATGAATGCAATAGATTAAATTGAGTCAATACAGGTGATTTGGGTTAACTTGGGTCTAAAATGAATTTTGTAGGGTTGTGAGGTAGATATGAAGAAAAAGATGGCAAGGTAAGTGATGATTATCGGGGGTAGGAAGATTGATTGGGGCTTTGTGAGAAGGTCAAAGGAGTTTCACTGCTGATATAGGTCAACATAATGGGTTTTTGAGGGGAATAAAGGAGAGATGAAATGGTTAGAGCTCGATTGCCCTTCCTTAGAAGGGTTCTTGAAGAGAAAGGGAAAGCTTTGGCGATGCTCTCTCCATGGAGTTCATACATATGGTAGCCATGGCTACCAACTAGTGTTACCACCATCGGAGGGGAGGGAAGGTTATGTGGAGGTTCGCGATTCATCAATTTGGGTGACTCCACAAATGGAGGTATGGACTTTGTAATCCCTTGTAGCAAGATAAGATGATGAACTTTATCTTCGTCAATAACTAATAGGGCGATAAAAGTAGTTAGCCGGTGGAGATGGAAGATTAAATAAGAATGTAATGAGATTTATAGTTTTAATAAAAATTTTATTATGGTACAATTATTTAGGAAGGTTGTTTTATTATTATTGTTATTGTTATTATTATTATTGTTATTGTTATTATTATTATTATTATTATTTTAAGGTTTAAAAAAGTAAGATTATAAATAAAAATTGGGTTAATAGCAAATTTGAGCCTATGTGCAACTTGGTTCCTCCGGTTTCTAAATTATCCAAATTGGTACTTTAGCTTAAGGTAATGTATAATTAGATACTTTGGTATTAATTAAAATACTTAATTGATGATATTTTCTCTAACTAGTAAATCAATTTGGACATTATTTTCATGTAAAATATTGATTTAGCATTTAAATTAGTCATATTAATTTATTAATTAGAAAAAATATCTGCAATTGAGTTCTTTTTTTAATGCCAAAGGACCTATTTGCACATTACCTCAAATTAAAGAATCTACTTGGTTAATTTTAAAACTAAAGAGACTTAATTGCACAATCCTAAACTAGAAGGACCTAGTTGCTATTAACCCGTAAGAAATTGATCTATTTTACTCTATGACTTATTCGAACTCGAATGAACTTTGTTTAGTTTATATATTACAATTATTATTATTATTATTATTATTATCATCATCATTTGGGTTATTTACAAAGCTGTTACAAATAAAGTTGATTGGTTATTGAGAATTATGTATGATATGAAATAAAATGATATTTTAATTGGAAATTGTGTAGGATTATTTTATATAAAATAGTTTTTATATATTTTTATTTGAAAGAAAAACATAGTTATGGCTGAAAAAGCTATGACGTTTTTGGCTTTAAATCAAACGGACCCTAAAACCAATTTTATTTTGCATCCTACATGAATTTAAAAATAAAAAAATAACTCTATTTCTCATTCTACACACTTCCTGAAATATATCTAACTTTATTTCAGATCCTTCACAAATTTTAAAATAAAAATATCACATCAAAAATTATTATTTACCCCAATTAAAAATACCCCGTGAATAAAGTCATGGAAGGGACTGCATTCTTCTTCCTGTGTTTTTCGAAGGATTTCTTCCTCTGTTTTTTGAGGGTACTCTAATAGCAGATTTCCTGTAGTATCATTTTTATGGCTCAACATGAAAGCACTTTAGTTAAATTTATCCTTGCTATACTGGTTATTATGGATTTATTTGCACTTCCTTCAGATTCGTGAAATTTGTCCATTATTTTTTTCCATGGCCTCTTATTTCAGGTGCAAAGCTATGCATGCTTGCAGACTTACTTGGTAATTCAGGGTCCATTACTGGTGTAGATATTGCAAGGCATCGTTTAGCTGCCTGCCGTAACATGCTTCAAAAATATGCAATTGGGGATAGATGCCGGCTCTTTGTAGCTGATGGAACCACATTTTCCCTTTTACCTCCAAGATCTGGTATTAACAGAACTTTATGTGAGAAACATTGATTTCCCTTGAGAAATGATTCTTCCAGTGTTTTTCTGCATCTTATGCATGGCGTTTCTTTTTTGTCTCAGATGCTAGGAATGACAATGATATTGATGATACGTTACATGAGTGGACTTCCAAGCGAACATGGAAAGACAGAAAGAATGCTGCTAAACAGAAATCTGCAACGAGTGATTATTCATTGTCAGAAACTGCAGAGCATGACTTGATTTTTTATGGTAGACATTCTGGAGTTATAGGGATGCACAAGAATGACTTGTTCCGTAGAGTTGATGACACTGAATATTCATCCTTTGGTTTTGACAAGGTATTTTATGCTAGATGTCAACTATTTGTAAAACATTTCTATTCCAACTCCGCATTTTGACCAAACACAACTTTTAACTGCTTGGCCTAATCATCCTTCCCTTTCCCTGGTAAACTTTATTTTTCACTCTTTGTGCCTTCAATTCAGTTATGCAATACAAATTTTTTAATGATTAACATGTTTTGTACTGTTCTGCTTCCCTTCAGTATTTTCCTTTTAATCTGAAAATATTTGGGTAAATTGCAGCTTATACGCTCTTGATCATCAATTGCATTGAAGGTTTTACACAACATAATAGTTTTTAGAGTAGAATTCTATTTCTACAAACTTAAATTTCCTTCTTTGAAACTGATTCATTCTTATCACAGGAATTAAAATTGATTCTTTTGCATTATAACCCAAACATTCACATGAAACAAAAGGACCACATTAAATATTTAAATCAAAAACCTTGTTATATGCATATAGCACGGACTAAATTTAAGGTACCGCTGAAATAATAAGTATGCTGAATTATTTTAATTAAATGTGAGATTATTTCATTTTGATTTCAAATTATTGAGTTAGTTTCTGAATCTTCTAATATATCTAAATTCAACTATGGTGACCAAAAAATATTTACTTTTAATAATATGTTCTTCATATAACAATAAAATTGATCATTGCAAGACAATAACTTGAGCTGAACACGTGGTATACTAAACATCTTTGATCTCTGTTTAAATCAAAAACCTTGTTATATGTTTATAGCACAGACTAAATTTAAATTAACATGGTGGCATATCAACATGTTTACTGGCTTTGTTGCTCTTATAAGAACTTTACTGAGTACTTTCCTTGGCACATTTATTTCACTTTAATCTATGCTAGATTTCTTTTGCAAGACATTGCAAGATTTATAGTTTGCCAAATCGTTTAGGTGCTTGTAGATGCAGAGTGCACCCATGATGGATCAATAAAACATATTCAAAAATTTGAGTATTGGGGTTGGTCAACTTTCCAAAATCGGTTTCTTCATGTCAAACGAATAGAAAACTTGACATCCCTTCAGGTAAGTTTCATTATCAAAATTATAGTGTTATTACTTTTTTTCTCTTAACAACATGGCTGAGAGATTTTATTAGTAAGTACTTGTTATGCCTTTTTCTTTAGCTTATGTTGTAAGCAGCGTAGGAGTTGGAAACTATCATTTATCTTATTGAAAATTTAATCTGTTTTATGCAGTTGGCGCTCCTAAGTAATGGTTTCAGATTATTAAAAGTTGGAGGCTTTCTTGTATACAGCACTTGTAGGTGAGTGTCAACTGAGTTTGTTCAATCTCTGAACCATTCTCCTTATAACCCATTTGATGCTATACCTCCCAATTATTTAGCCTGCCGAGAGTATATGTTATCTCATTTAGTTATTTTTGAATTACTTTGATGATTAAAGGACTTGTTTATTTGCTCATTGATTTTTTTTAACTTGCTTTTTTCCACAGTTTAACAGTTTCACAGAATGAGAATGTTGTACAGGAATTCCTCTCCAAAAATCCTTCAGCTGGTAAACATACTTCACTTCGGTTTCAATGTGTTAAAAGTTTTTTGAATTTGTTTTTAAATTTTTCATCAATGAATATGGAACTAGAATCTTTCTTTTCATGGGTTTTGATTGTGTTTGTATTAATATTTCTGTTCTGTAAATAAATTACAAGTATTATACCTTTACTAATCATTACGGTTGGAGGACTTACATGCAATCTTGTCATTCACAGATACTTGTAAAAGAAAAGAAAAAAAAAACTGAGGGTGGATTATGTCACTACAATAATCTTATTGTAACTTAGCTGCTATGGATTTGAATTCACTGCGTTTAACCAATTTTGCTGAGTAGTTGGTGTAGGGCTATGTAGATGAACTCTTTAATCTTACTCACTACAAGTTTATAAGTATATTCTGTTTATGCACTCATGAGTTACATATTTGGCTGAATTTACACTGACAATGAAATAATCTTAAATGTGATGCTTGAATATCTACCAAGAAGGTATATGAGAAGATATTATACTATCTTTTTGCTTATAAATTGATTAAATTGAACGTATGATATTTGTATATTCATTTGAACACACCAAACATTCTGTTTGATCATTCTGTGTCCTTGATGTCTAATTCCTTAACAAAATTCCACGCCTTTGAAGTACCCTGCAAACCTTTTTGATCGTTTTCATTGTGATGCTTCTTACAGCATTTCTCTCCCTGTTAGTTCTCTTCTATGATTAAATCAGTTAAATTTTGGCACTTTCCTTTCTATTTTGTTGCTATATTTTCGAGTTGTTTCCTTTTGGATATTTCGATATCCTTCATTCTTTCTGCAACTCTAATTGTTAGTTCTCTGGATTTTGTTTGATTTGATCTCATCTGGCATAGGATTAAGGTTTGATCAATTGAAAAAGAAAATCATAAAAATAATTATATATTTATATCTTAGAATTTTTTCTTTGACCCTTGTTCTAACCCTGCTAATTGTAGATCTATTTTCCTTTTTGGTTTGTAATTCTAGCTGCTAGATCAAGATGGAGACCAAGGATTTAAAATAATTGAATGAATAAATGAATACCCAAGATTTCAATTGACAGATTGAAAATTAAAATTTGAATTTTTTTTTTCTCTTTTTTGAAACTTAGCCATCTAGCATTAAACTAAAACATCAAAATACAAATCATCTAAGAATGCTGCAAAATTTAATAGGATGGAGCACGACAAAATCACATAATAGCATAGTACGCCAGAAAATCGACTGTTATTTATGTTACATGGAACATATGAAATTTTATATTTTTCTTTTTCCTTGTAGATCTAATACCGGTGGACGGTGCTAACAAGTGGTGCTGTAAGAATGGTAGAATCCCCAACACCCTAAGGTTTGATCCTAAAACATCCCAAACTAGTGGGTTGTTTATTGCAAAGTTCACAAAGTTAGCAATATAATCGAGGTTAACACTTGACATCATTACGCTCAATCCGTCGTAAATCTCTCCTAGTGGTACACTAGTACTACATTTTTGTCTACTATAAAGACTTCTATTTATATTCTTTTTCTTTGTTCTATGTATTTTACTACATGAGTGGTGGTATTGATTTGTTTGTTGTCATTGAATTACTTTCGAATTTCCCCATTTCGATTGATTCACAACAAATTTATGACTTCTTAAGCCACTTTTTGACCGTTATGTATGATATGAAATAAAGTTAATCTCTTTTGCATTTTTTGTAATATGTGAAATAAAATTGATTACGTTTAAATTTATATAAAAAATGAAATAACATTAATTTTTATATTAAAGTATGTCTTGATTATGAAATAAATCGTGTTTTTAGTATTGAAATTTGTAATTTGATTCGAAAGTTTCATGGTATTATTAATCATTGCTAAAAAAAGCTTGGAGCCAAATGGAAGGAATTGTTTACCAAGTTAATGTAAATAAGTAAAATAGTATCATTTTATTCACTAAGCAAGACTATGGGTTGCAATGGAGGGCCCTGTTTGGCGTGAGGACCAAAACAGGATCAAAACAGGACTAAAAAAGTACTAATTTAAAAAATAATAATAATAATAAATAAAATTTTTAAAGCATTCTACACAAATTCAAATATAAAAAATATTATTTTACTTTACATGCTCAACAATTTAAAATAAAAAAATTAATTTTATTTCACATTTTAAATCAAAATATTTAAATTGAGTATTTTGATCTAAGATATGAAATAATGTTTATATTTTTATTAAAAATTATTGAGTATGCGAAGTAAAATATTATTTTTTATATTAAAATTTGTGTAGAATAATTAAAATAATTTATTTATTATTATTATTGTTATTTTTTAAATTAGTACTATTTTAGTTCTATTTTGGTCCTTGCGCCAAGCAGGCGAGATCTTATTTGGAACCAAAATATTTCAAGTTTGAAGTCATTATTATAATTTTCAATTAGTATTCGGAGTGACAAAAATAATAATAATAAATTATTAAAAAAAAAAAAGCTTTTGCCTGTGGGTGGAGTGAATTATAAATAAATCTCTTTTAAAAAAATATTAACATCATGTGATGCACTCATAGCCTTTAAATTTTACACTTACAGTCCTTCAGTTAAATGCAATTCAAATCATGGTTAAAATAAAAAATAACCCTTTTATTCATTCAATTTACATTTTGAGCAATTATCCTAAGATTTCTTTTAGAAAATGTTATGATGATATCATGAAACCTAAAGTTGGTCTCTAAAATTCGTCAAAGTCTAAAATATTGTAGAAAAAGTTAATGGCATTAATCATAAGCCTTATGAAGGATCATGTAAAATTTAAGTTGGCAAAGTATATTTTTATTTCATCTTATATTGATTATATAAGCAGAAGAAAGTATAAAGTCAGTTGTCTTATTGGTGAATTTGTATTCATGTATAATCTGATGTGCCTTAAAGGTATTCAAAAAATAAAAATCTTAGACAATAAGTTATTTGTAGTAGTTTCATGTAGTGAAAACATGATGTCTCCTACAACAATGATAGAATGCCCTTTTTAGTCGGACACTATGTGCTCTATTTACCTAGATATTAGTTAGTCTTGTTGCCCCTAGAGCCTCATTGGTCGCACTTAGGGAGTCACTGTATCTTGAGTTGGAATGTGGCTCGAGTTCGTCGATCGGATCGGAGCATGATTGTCATGGAAAAAGAAGAGGGCCAAAAAAATATATGATCAAATTTTATCTAATAAAATTCAATTTGAATAAGGCCAGTATTATTTCATTCATCTAACTCAAGGTAAATATGTGCAACATATTATTTATGTAATTAGAATGTTGATCCAAATAATCTGAGTGTCTAATATTTAAATAAATTTTTATGAATATTAATCGACTAAATAACTTATTAAAACAAAATTTTAAACTAGAGTTTGTCAATTTATTTGTCAAAAAAACTAGTATTTTTATTAATAAAATTTTAGAATTGTTTATTAATAACTAATAAATGTAATTTTAATTTAATTAGTAATTTTAATAAAAAATTCTAAAAGTTAGTCACGTGTCATATACATTTTAGCATATTATATTATATTTTTTTATATAAAAAAATATCATAGTATAAAATTTGTGAAGAAAATAATTAAAAAAATTATAAAAATTTATGTGAAATGTAATATGTAAATATTAGTGTAACAGTATGAAATTTCCCAAAAAATTTAGCCGGTGGAGCCGTGAAGTCGCGAACGAACGTTTCCGACGGTCAGGATCGCTGCTTCCGTCCCAAAGTTCACGCACGATCCGGCGGTTCTGTTCAGCTTTTGATTTTTTTGAAGAGCAATCTCTTTTGTTCATTTCCCGTATTGTTTGCCGTCCGACGAAGTTGAAGATGAAGGACGGGCCGTAAGCTCGGGGACGGTGGATCCCTCCGCGCGCGCACGATTCTCTCCTCCTCGGACTTCAACGGCGAGGTGCGCAGCTTGTTACTTTCTCCTTTTATTCTCTGACGTTTCCTCAAGATCTTTGCCATGGGTTGATCGGCGGTAAATCGGCACTGAATTGTAATCTAGGGCTGCGCTAAGAGGAAATTAAGTAGTTGATTTTGAGGGTTTCTTTTTTGGCGAAAGAGGCGGTAGAAAGGTATAAAAGGGGTAGCTTGGCGTGCCGCTGTGAAGCTCCTGTTTTTTTTAGGGCTTAGTGTCTCCTGGATGATAGTTTGTTATTTTGCCAACTTAAGACTAAACCCTAGAACTTTACAGACATTTCTATATTAAATGTTTGATGTTGTATTCTTGGTTGAATAAGGATCGCGCTCCATTTGAAAATCCATTAATAATATAAATATATTTTTTTTTTCAATAAATAAAATGTACATATAATAATAATAATATTTAAAATTAATATAAATATTATAAAAATATGCATAATTATTTCAACCATAAATAAAATAATATACATATAATAAAATATATATTAATATATAATCTTTTTTTTTATAATCATTATTTTATTAAAACATAGGTAAAATTAAAAATATTTTGTATATATTTATTTTGGTTAAAAATATAATTTTGCCATATAGTAAGGCAATTTTTATGAAATAATACTGCTTTTGACAATAACTTTTCACAGCACTTTATCAAATAGAAAAAATGACTTTTTAAATTAGTGATTTTTTAAGAAAAATGACTTTTAAAACAATAGCTTTTTATATAATTATAAAATATAGTAATTTTTGAAAAGCTAAAGTAATGCCAAGCAGAGCCTATAACCATCTAAATTGAATGTTGGGTCAAGTATAGGTAGGGAAAATACAATTTTTTTTTTTGATGGAAAGGAAAGATACAAATTACCTAACCTAAATTGACCTTAAGGCCTTGTTTGACAACCGGCTAAAAAAACTACTTTTTTTTAGTCATGTACAAAATCTTAAATTATTTAAAAAAAATTTAAAAAATATTTTCTATCTCATCCTACACAGATTTCAATATTAAATAATCACTTTATTTCACATCTAATACAATTTTTAATATAACTCACTTTATTTCACATCATACACATTTTTCTAAAAATTTTCACAAAAATTTTTCAAACTATTTTTTTTCCTCCAACCAAACAGAGTAAATTTTTATCAACCATACTCCAATTTGATATCCTCTTGAGTCCTAACTAATCACTTAGCTAATCCACATGGCTACCATCATAGTTCACTCCTTATTCATATAGCGAAGCTTTTTGCTTTCTTGTCACCTTCTCCTAGATTCTTCCTGTGAGTTATAAATCTCAGTTGGTCCGCAATCTTGCTTATATCTAATGTCAGTCACGCTTGGAGTGATAGTGTTGTGAAACAAATGCTCTGATACCAAATTTTATATAGGGGGACAACAAACGACGACAATGGCAAAGGAGAGGTGAGGCGGAGGGTGTGATGAGGGGGAAATCTCTTTTTTAGTTTTATAAAATAGGAAGATTGGATACAATGGTTTTAGGGATTCTTACGTAAGGTTTCTTTAGCCTTTCCTTCTTGGACATCATTCCCTTCCGAAATCCTCATGCTATCGCATTTCAAAGTCACATTGCACTAAATGTAAATTTTCATTAAAAAAGCTACCCAAATGTTCAAGTACATAATTTGTTTAAAAAGCTAGTCTCATTCTAAAATAAAGACAAATTATGTAGGAATTGATAAACTTATTACTTAAAATAAAATAAATTAACAAATAAAAAAGACTTAACTAATTCAGTTAAAAGGTACCTCTTTATTTCCAAAAAATGACATAACAATGACAATTAATAAACAGTGAATTATGTTGGCATTCCCACGTCTTGAGCTATTCTCAAGCACATAGAATCACCGAGCTGGTAGTCACCAACGTGAGAATGGTCTTGTGCATTCTCCTGTAGCTGCATCAATGCAAAATCATTTGCATCAGACTCAACTTCAGTCTTCTCAAGCATTTTGAATAGAATATTGCTAGCAGAACGACGTGCTACAAAATTATGCAATATAGAACATGCTACAACATCTCTTTTGAGTTCTTAGTGGGAATGGCTTCATCGTGTTCAATATTGCAGATTGTTGTTTTAAAATGCCATTTGTCTTGTCGATGACATTACGGAGGCAAGCTTGTCTGTGATTGTATTTTTCTTTCTTGCTAGAGTAATCTCTAGCATTTTAACTATTAGACTGACCAATGTGATATTGGGTGTTGTGATGCAAAGCTAAGAACTTCAAAGTATTTGCATAGCCTAAGTCTACAAGGTAATACGTTCCTATTAAGAGTAACGTAAATATTTTTGACAAGCATAAGTATGAAAATTGGGAACACATACCATAGTATGAATGAAATTATTCACCATGTGGTATGACAAAGTCTCTATCGCTAGGCACACATCAAAAGCACCACCTTCCCATCCAATAGCGACATAATGAAAGATATGAACACATCCAACAACATTCGTTACATTCTAAGCAGATGTATCTTTTCTGGGTTGGTAGGTAGAGGCTTTGATATTTAATATTTGTACTAAATTATTATCATTTACTTTGAGATATAGTCAAAAATGAGGATAGTTTCATATTTTGGTTCTGCAAAGCATTGATTAATCTGGTAGCTTAATAAATTCTAGTGCTACGGCAACTATAGCTGCTCGAGTTGAATTGACGCATTTACTTATTATTTCGAGAGAATGTTGAAGAACTTTAGTGCACTCACAATCCTCAGTAATAAATGTACTAACACGAAGGAATATTACAATTTGCTCTATCGCAGGTACATGACAAAAATCTTTCAGCAGCTGTCTAGTAACTAGAAGGTTGCATAGGGCTGTAAATGCGTCAGAGTTCATTGGCATTATGTTGAGTAGAACCTTTGGGTAGTCAATGCTATAAGTTTTGTATCACTATGAATTGACATTTGTACATTTTATGCGCATGGAATGTCATCTCATAGAAAAAACCCTTCAAATCACTTCTCATTCTCGTCTAATGCCATGTACTCAAAAGAATTCAGGCCGCGCACCTCACGCACGTCGCCGGCCTTTCCGCAACACTCGTGCACGTCATCGGCCACGTTCTCCACAACTGGGATCTTTCTCCGCCGATTCTTCGTATACGGTTAGTTCCGTCCGTAGCTCTTCTTCTCCTATAAAATGGCCGACGGGAAGACAGCAAGGGGGTGTTTTTGATTATCTGTGAGTGATTCTACTCAGAGCTGAGTTTTGAAGAGATCCGGGCAGGTGGCCAAGGATTTCTCGCCGGCACTGCGGCAGGTGGCTGCGTTCGGCGTTTTCTCCACAGATAGGAGTCGAGCAGGTGGCTGCGGCTTCGTTTCAGGAACGACTCAGAGATCCGGACAGGTGGTCACGGATTTCATCGTTGGCACGTCGGCACGGCAGCAGGCGGCGGTCGGCGTTCTTCCACTGATCGAACCGAGCAGGTGGCTGCGGTTTCATATCGGGGATAGTTCGGCTTTGTCTGAGGCTACGGCAGGGGGCTGAGGCTTCGACTTTGAGTTCTGATTCTCCTTGGTTTGCTTATCTTGCATCTTAGTCGCTGTTTTCCTTGTTTTCTTTGTGTTTCCCTATTTTCCCGTTCATATTTTGTTTACATGAACTTTCCAGTGCAGGATGTTTCTCTGTTATAATTTCATATTTGGTGAATGATGAAATTTCATTATTTGGCAATTAGAACCAAGTTCACTGTTTAAATCCATATCAATTTCTAGTCTAAACAGATTCATATAACTCATATTTGGTGAAGATGTTGATATATTTAAATTTTTGGATAAATTGTCATGTGTAGGAATTTTCAAGGAAAATGTGTATGCGGTAATTCATCTTGAAGTTCGAAAGTTTATTATCTTAGTTGTGGAAGTTCGTTTGAATTTGTTTGGATAGCATTTTACTCATCTCAAATATTTCATGACGTTTATGAGGAAATGCAAATATTTATATTTAATATAATTTGAAAAATTTTGGTTTAATCTCCTCTTTATTTGCATTTAGTCACTTAAATATATAAACATAAATCTAGGCGCTAACTTAATATTGGTAGCGTTAGGATCGCGTTAAAATCGATCCCCGCGCTGCATCAGGATGTCCACTAGCAAATAGGATATTTGTATTCATTTCTACCAATGAATTGTGAGCAAAAGCTGCAATTGTATAATACCACAGAACAGTCTGCTCAGGTTTTCATTCCTTAACACCACAATATTTACCAACCACCACACACAAACATTGTTTGAAAAGCAACTCTGAACAGCACTTTCAAAAAACTCAAAGCATTGAACTGACAATTCACCTTCAATAGAGATAGCGGGCTTTATTTTATCAGCGCAACACACTGGGAAGCGCAGAAATGTGTCATGAGAATTGAGTGCACTAAACAGAAACAGTTTTATGCGCAAAACAAAAGCTGAATTTGATCAGCAGGGAATCACAAAATGCACGTGTACGTGCAGCAGAATAAAGATTGATCAGCATAGGCACTGCTGATTTGCACAGGAGCTCCAATTTGAACAGCAGGGAATCAGAAGAATTCAATTTTGATCTGTAGGGGCACCAGCTGATTTGCACAGGAACTCATTTGATTAGCAGAATTATCACTTCAAACAGAAAAATGGCCATCAGAATACAATAATCACCCAAACGTCACTACATTGGTTGGCAATTCAGCAAGTACTGCTGAAAAATAAGCTATCCGAGCTAAGGTTTCAGTGCAAATACATCATCCTGAACCTGAGTTTCCTTTTGTCAAGTAGATGTAGAAATGCGGTACAAATAAATTCATGATTACATGTATCAAATCCCAAAATAAACGTTCGACCTTCAAGGTTCAATCCACATGTACATCCTAGGTTACCAGAGTTAGGTTTCAAATATTAAAACATCACTAACCTTCTAACATTGATTCAGTATAAATGTTGTTTTCAACCATGAGATTGCAAAATATTTATATGCATCTTCAATCTTGCGATATTTTGAATTACAAGGAAAAACAACACAAAAATAATCTTTCATTCGGATGGTAATGTCTCAGATTCTATAAAACATCATCAGTGTTATTACAATCTCACTCAAAATAGTACTTATCTGTATCTAAAAACAAAGACAAAAGTAACAGATACTTCAATCAGATCATCAAGTCAAGCAGAGGAGCAGACTAAATATTGGTAGAGAAACTTGGCTATTGTATTAATATCACATGCAAACTTACCCGTATCCGAGTTTAGGATCAGGATTCATAGATCTAAGTTCAACACATATGCCATAGTACTGTGATGTGCTTTGTCACCAAAAACCATCACAATGCAGTCTAAGGTACCATAATTAGTACAATCCAAAATTCCAAAGAACTGAGTAGAAGCTTTCTTTAAGCTATATGTGGGAAGTGCCAAAGGTAGGAACAGCTACATATATGTTGAGGGGAGATCTTCATCAAACAAAGACATGAATGTAACTTTGCTTTCAACATTTTTTGTTACTTTCCAGTATTTTCATAGATGCCTTGCTCTAAGGCTTCGGAATAGAATGCAACCTGAGTTGTTGCTGCGATTCCCTCCTTAAAAGTGTAATTCTCAAGCTATCGGTTCACAGCTTGAGTTCTTTCAGCTGATTGTCAGACTTGTTCTTAGTGTCAATAGGTTATTTTGATCCGTACATGTTGTTGCATTCTAGCATAAATGGATGGATGTTATGAAGAATATCATATATATGAAGCCTAAAAGACTAAAAGTACACTTTTTTTTTAATCAAAACAGGTGATATCTTGTTTTCATATTCATCATAATTCCCTTTATTTTTTGTGTAATCTTTTCTTCATTGTTACCATCTTAATATAAGGTACTAGGCATATTCCATTTGCTAGGCTTCCAACTTGTGTCAGTAAATGGATAGGTGCATTTTAAATTTGGCTTTGTTCATAGATAAACTATTTTAGGAGATAATCCACTGATAGGTAATAGCCATTTTTAATCAATCCTCAAGGTTTCCAATCAGAACATGTATAAAGATGTTGTCATATTCATCTTCTGGATGTTTTAAATTTGGCTTTGTTATCATATGTTTTTTGTAATTTTTCCATATCTGATTGCATATGATGGAGGTCTGATTGCATTTTTAATATTGTATTTCTGATTGCATTGTTTTGATTGCATGTTGTGGGATGTTCTAGTAAAACAACAGCAACAAAATTTCAAGCCTTATCTTACTTGGTGGGATCGGCTACATGAATCCTTTATTTCCATTGCACTCTATCAAATAACAAATCTTCATTTAGCTTCAAATATGTAAGATAATTTTTTATAGTTTTGTATCATGTCTTTTTAGCATTTCTTTTCCTCTTTTTACATAGGTATGATCTAATAATCTAACATTTCTTACTGGACTTTCTATTAGCCTATGCTTTATGTGTCTAAATCATCTAAGCTGACTCTTTTAATTTACCTTCAGTTGAGGTCACTTCAATCTTTTCATAGATATACTTATTTCTTGATATAATATATCAGTAATTGGAAAAATTTCAGAGGGGAATTGAGCATTCTTCATCTAACTTTGCCATTAGTTGGTATAATGAACACCTTATTCTAAGTTGAGGCAAATGTCTGGGACATGTCTCACGTCATTGAGCTTCAACTTTTACTGGTGCTGACAATTTTCGACATTCCATTATTGCGTATCTTCATGATGCCATTGATCCCGGGATTGTATGTCGAAATAGCTTCCTCTTCGATGTTATGTGGTAGGATGTGATTGAATTGAGTACCCACGCTACTTCTTCATAGGCAAGATATTCTTTAGTGTTTTCAACAGTTGAGATTACCGAGAACAATTCATCAACTGTAGCTGCAGTTGAGGGGGTTGAAGGTGAAGAAATGCCCTTTCGTCTTCCTTCTTTTGCCTACCTTCAATTTTCATCATTTTCTTTTAATGTGACTCAACTTGTCACAATAGTAGCACTTCTTTATAGGTGATATTTCTTTGGATTTACTATTCGCCTGATAGTTTTCCTAGGACATCCTCTTCTTTTTGTGTAACCAGGGATTCGCTATTTGCAGAAACCTATGATCTCCACTTCTTTCCTTGTAGGTTCAAGACTATGAGATTCATTGTGAGAACTCTGTCTGGGGCACAAACTCAATAATAATTAGGACTGCAAGTCATCATCAAACTTTATCATCGTCATGGCGGCTAATTCCTTGATAGTGCTTTGCATCTCATCAATTGCTCAGAGGTTGAAGTGCCTACTTCTCTTTCAATTTGACAAGCTTCTTGATCAGAAAAGTCTTTTTCCTGTAGTCTTCCTCTAGTATAGGCTCTCCAACTTCCTTCATAGCGGTAAGGATAGTTACTTCTTCCAAGGTATAAAGTGTCATCTAACTAATTCGAATAAGATTGGCTACCCTTTTGTCTAGCCTCATTTACATTTTAGCATGCTTTTCAGAACATAACATTGCTTTAAGTAGGGGTGCAGCTCGAATTAGCTCTATGAGGAACCTGAAATAAATCGACTAAACTTAGTTTTACAATTTTGGGAATTGGAATCAAACCTATTTCACTAGTTCAGTTCGGTTCCAGTTTCATGCTTCAAACATAACAGCCTATAATATTACTGTAAAAATATAATAACAAAAAAACTAAAATCAAATAATTTTTTATAATCAAATCAAACTCAAGTTAAAATTACAAATTTTAATGTTGAATTCATCATAACTCATATAAAAACAGTCAATATCAATCCCTTACGTAAAGAACTATAACCAATTAATCATACAATATAAGCATAATCAACAATTAATCTAATTTGGATCGGTTTTGGTTTACTCGGACAATAGAACCAAAAACCGACTCGAATCATCCGGTTCCAGTTAATTTGGAACTAAACCGGAACCGAATTAATTAGTTCGATTCAGATCTAGGTTGGTTTTTGATTCTTCTAGTATACTTGCACATCGCTAGCTCTATGTAGATTCTTCCATACTAATGCGTCTCATACTATGCATTTCTAGATGTCGTAATTTTTGTAATTGAGTAAAACATTTTTCGTTCGCATTGATAAGTTCATCTTTTTCAAGTCATAACCTAATGCTTTGATACCATTTGCTGAAACCTCCGATATGACTTTATCAAAATGTACCACTAGATGTAGTTATAATCGACCACCCTAGTTCTTTTCTCGTCTATAATAAGGACGGAGTTTTCTTTCGGCAATTCATGTGCATTTAAATTTCATCAATTTTCGGAATATATATTGCGCATGTCTTTTACTTATGTGGATGTATATTCATTGTTAGATATGGACATTGTAACATTTCTTTTGATTTAAGTGGCATTTGGTTTAATGTTATGCGGATGTTTGTCTTAAATTATTATTTGTTTAGTTCAACGCCATTATATTAAAAATGACAATAGACTTGTTTATTTGCAAATGTTAATTTCAATAGGGTTAAAGATAAATTTGAATGCCCAG
>KZ451936.1:134323-147262 GCA_002786265.1 Apostasia shenzhenica | reverse complement strand
GTATCATCCATTTTTTTATTAAATTTATAAAAATACTTGGCAACACACTTTTTATTTGAACTTCGTAACTTCAAAAATATTATTGTTGAACGCACACTCATATATATATATATATATTTATATATTTGTATGTGTATGTGCATATAAATGCAAGTCCAGTTATTGGTAATGCATGCCAGCCTATGAAGCACCGATACTTCGTAGAGCCTAACGTATCCGTATCGTATCCGTATCGGATACCGATACTCCTCGATACTCCACCGATACGTATCCGATACGTTACGTGGCGTATCAATTTTTATTTTTAATTTTTAAAAATCCGATACTCGTCCGATACTTGCCCGATACTTTTCGATACTTTTAATTAAAGAAAAAAATATTGAAACATTTGGTCTGGCCTATACGATAAAAAAAAAAAATTATACATAAAATACAACTCATACATAAACTCAAATAATAAGATTGAGAGATATACTGAACTCACATAATTGAGATTGCAAAATACTTAATGCACGCTAATGTTTTGGCAATAGAAAAAGAATTTGGTATTCGCAAGCAACTGTATTATCTAGTTTTTCAATATCAATTATACTATTTTTGCTTCTATTAGATACCGAACACTTTTTTTTTTACTTTAATCAAGCTCATTATGAAAACGATAGAACTTTGGTCTTTTTTATTTTGTTTATTTATTTAGTTAAGACGTATAGAGAGGAGAACATATATCTACTTTAACTAGATTAATATATATGAGTTTATGTCATATTGTTTATGTTATTTTCATTTATATGTCGTTTACATCGAGCTAATTAATTTAGGTCGGATTTAAATTAAAACTGAAACTAATTTACTGATGTATATTTAAACTCTCGCATGTAATAGCCTAGTTGGATTGAAATAGAAAATATTGGTAAAGATTTGGAATTAAGTGAAATAAGAAAGGATCTGGAATGAATGATTTTGGACTTAAAAGGAATAATTTTGGACCTATTTATAAGGATATGAAAGTTGGGAGACTATTTTAAAATTTTCCCATTAATTGGGATAAGCTTACCGCCGAAATCGCGTTTTGCCTCTGCCTTTTCCTCATGTCGCTCGAGTGGAGAGAGAAAAGAATTCCTCTCTCTCTCTCCCTCTCGGTTTTTCGCGTCCGAGCCTCCGTCCGCCCGTGCCCTCCTCCGCGTTTTTTCGCCAAAGCAGCAGCAACTGGCGTAGCTGCTGGAATCAGAGAAAGGAGAAGAAGGAGAAGAAGGAGAAGAAGGAGAAGAAGAATAAGGAAATTCTTTGTAAGTGGATTTTCATGGCTTTTGTGATGAATTTATCGATTTTGCTTAGTTTTCTAATTAACATGAATATTCTGATATTGATTTAAAAGAAATTTCTATTGACTTAAAAATGTTTTGATATGTTTTGATGTCTGCATTGATTCACAAGCTATATAATGACTGCTTTTGTATAAGATTGTTATATATGGATAAAGAAATGTTTGATTGACACATAGAGCATATTTATTGCATATTTGCAAAATGCTTATCTGTTTGGATTTCAGGAAATGCTGTGAAGACTAGTCAAGTAATTTGGGAGATTTAATCCTTAATTTGAATGAGCACCGTAACTCGTCATGTGGTTTGACTTCTTTGGTGCTGGAAGTCATTTCAATGTGGCCCATGACGGGATCTGAATATGAGAGCAAAATCTTGACTAGAATATGAATTTGTTCCTCTTTTGAGGATATCTGAAACCTCTGGCCAGTAGGTTATATGAATCCATCTGTGTATATTCGGTAGGTTATATATGTATTGCATTTCATATGCATTTCATCCGCTTGTGGTATATGGATTATCGTACTGTGTGTTTTTAAACGTTATTTTGAAAGACCAATTTGACAAACTAAGTAACTTTATGTATTCATTTCATTTGCTGTGAATAGTCCTCTTACTGAGTTGTAAGCTCACTTCTTTACACCAAAATTTTCAGATTGAGAGCCATACTTGGGACTGGAGTCTTTCTGCTCTTTTTGGAATCCTTAGGAGAGCTCCACTTTTTAAGAAGTGATGTTTTTGTCAGTCGAGTGACATCTTTTAGATATGTGAATAAATCTTGTATACAATATTTTTGGGACTCTTGACAAACAAACATCATTTTGTATGTCAGATGTGAGTTTGTCTGAGATATCATGTAAATATCTGGATTATGATATTGTATACTTTTGGTGGTTATATTTAAATTTGTTTTTATACAGAGGTGTTTTAGCTGCTCTGATTAGTCGTTATGATGATGATAGTTTTATAAGCTTCCGCTGTTAATTGATTGACCATTGATAGTTCATGGCACGGGGTTCATTTATTTGAATCTCGGGTTGTGACACTCTATGTACTTGTACACTAAACATATCAATGTCTAACATCGTATATTTTGAGGTGCTTATCTTCTGTTGCCAAAATAGTTTCAAATTTAGTTTAATGGAAGTTCTCTTAGGATGGTAAACATTAAATAGTTTAATGGAAGTTTTCTTAGGATGGTAAATATTTCATGTAAAGTGATCATTATTGGAAATTTTTTTGGATTTTATTCATGCTATGTACTGATGTGTAAGAATGGCAACGGGACGGGTTTGGGTCGGGTTTATAAATACCCGTCATGTTGGTAGGGGTCTCCAAAACCCAAAGTCAAAGAATCAAACCTTACAGAGCATTCTCTCGTACTAACTAGGTTATCGATTTTAGCTTATGCCGCGCCAGGTGAGAGGAAAAGGAAGTTTTCTCTCTCCCTTCCTCTCTATTTTTCATCTCGTCTGCCCCTTCTGTCGCCCGGTTCCGCCGAACCCAGCGGCAACAGCAGCAGCCGCAGCCTGCAGCAGGAGAAGGGGAAGGAAGAGGAGGAGGAGAAGAAGAGAAAGGAAGAGGAAGGAGAAGAAAGCCAGAGCACGATTTCTTAGCGCTATTTCATGATCAAACGGTAGGTAATCCTTTCCGATTTATTATATTAATGAAATGATGTTCTGTTGTAATGATGTGTATTTATCTTGTTTATGTTTGATGTGGTGTATTTTGTTAAATACACCAGAAAATGTGTGTGATTTGATTGTATGTGCAATGATATGGTGTTGATGTACTTTTGTGAGAATACTAATGTGAAGTGTATGCATAGTGTGTTTTATGTTTAATTGATGTTCATATGGTGAGGATATGTGTAATCAGTTTATGTGTATGAAGGGTGATGTCCTGATGTGGAATCACCAATGTCAAGTGCAACTTTTGTCAAGGCTTCAAGAAGAACAAGCTGAAGGGGCTTTTGTCAGGCTTCTAGATGAGAGGATATGAAAATGATAAGTCCACATCACTAGACGGAGTAATGTATGAGTATATGTATGCGTTGTTGATATTTTGAATGTTATATGTTTATTTATTGTTCATATCGTGATGTTATATGTAGTTATTTTCTGTTGGATACTGTTTTTACGTACTGAGTTTGTATTAACAAACTCCTGCCATTTTTGGTGGCAGATACTGCACAAGAAAGATCACAGGATATGGTGTGAGATACCGCAGGTTGCTGCAAGGAAGTGGATGATGCAAGGATATGTAAAGGTTATTTGTATGCGGTTATGTTCTAGCTCCGACGCCCCGGACGTCGGGACGTCACATGTACAAAGAGGAAGAGGGAGACCAAAGAAGACATGGCAAGAAATTATAAGGAGTGATTTTAGTTACTTAAACTTAGATAAGAATTTGGTAACTGATAGAGCGCAATGGAAACAAATGATTCATGTAGCCGACTCCACCTAGTGGGATTAAGGCTTGGTTGTTGTTGTTGTTGTTGTTGTAGTGTTTTGTTCTAAAATGGTTTCTCCATTGTATGAGTTTTTTCATGGATAGGCTCTCCACTGGGAGTTCACAACAACAAAAATAAAACATCTCTCTTCATCAACAACAATATTACCATCCCTAAAATAATAATACATGACTGCGAGTGTTTTCTTCGGACATGGTATTTATATGATAATATTAGTATGTAATACAAATATTGCAGTACATATCTATCCAAAATCTTTATGGGTTTCAAGTAAAGATGATCTTTTTATGACAGTGCTTGCTGCTGCAATTAATCTTGCAATTGTCTAATTTTTCTCATGTGCATTCCTTTTCTCTTATTTCCACGTTTTTTGGTTTTTTCCACTCCATATGTGTCATATCATCGCTCATTATTGCAAGTACTTGTTCTTTTTCAGCTCTGTTGGAGCATCATCACCTGCGATGCCAGCAAACACGTGCAACCCAGATTGGCTTGGAACTGCTTATGATTGTAAAGAAGGCTCTTTATCTTGTGTTCTTGGTCCACGGTTTCCTCATACTTCCCTGGACCCAAATGTTGATGGCTCTGTTCCAGAATTTCTTTTATGTAGACCCTGGGAACGTGTAGATTTACTTCGGCGTCTTGCCACATTTATGCCCTCTAATTGGTTTGGAAAGCCTCAGGTAGAACTAAAATTGTCATGTTTAAGAACTGTGCAGTGTATTTCAGATCTCCTAGGCTTCATTCATCTTCTTGTTATAAGCACCTGTTTCACTGGTTGAGGTTTTTTTTGTGCAAATAAATATTCTGGGAATATAGAAATGTTTCCATGTTTGCTGTCTTCCTTCTTATGGTCTGTCATGACCTGAAGATGCATATTTGACTCGACAATCTACAGTATCTTAACTCGTTTAAGCTAAACTCTATCATTAGGCAGATCACTAATTTCCCTAGGTTAGTTTTTACCTGGTTAAGGTTAGCCTAACAAATCATATCTTACACAATTTCCAAGATTAAAACTAACAATATTTAATATTTTACACAAATTTCAAAATAAAAACCAACTTTTATCCCACATACTACGTGTATTCTAAGATTCAAACTAACCGTATTTTAAGTCATGTACATATCTGAAGATGTAACTTAACTTCATATTTTATACAATACAAATCTCAAAGTCAAAAATATCTTTATTTTAGTTCAACTTTAATTTAGTTAAAATTAACCCGTCTTAACAAATACACCCATTTTTGGTTATTTGCTTTAGTTAAGAATGTGAATATCTTCTAATATGACGTTTTGTGTACTATTGTGCAGTTACCCATGCAAATATCATATCAAATGGAGGATTTACTTTGTATGATTGCTTTTGCTCATTTTTTTGAGGTTATCAATTTGTGTACTTAGACAAGTTGTCTTATATGCACCACTATGGTACTCGGATACTTAAAATATTTACATTTTCAATTGTTTACACGGTTTGAGAATCCTGCAGGGAGCAAGTTCTCTGGCTTGTACTAGCAGAGGATGGGTGAATACTGGCATTGACAAAATTGATTGTGAAATATGCAGTGCCTCTGTCAATTTCTTTGGACCAACATCTTCAGAAGGTACCATCGTTCAGATTACAATGTTTGCTCCATTGTCTGCTTGAAATTGACCCCCCTTTTGTTCTCCCTGTCTTTCACTGTCAATAGGACTTCTTAGACAATTGTTGGTTTACTAGATAATTGTAGCTCGAATACGGAGGTAGAAAGTATGTTCTGCATATTTGATCTTGGTGCATATCACCGTTGCTGCGTTCCCATTGCTTTATCAGCTATCTTTATCATCATGCTTTGTTTTTTTTTTTTTTTGGCTTTCAAAGTTGCTAATTTTCTCAGTCATGCAGTTGATGCTTCTGTAGAAGCCTTCACAGAGCAACTTGATACCAGGCATAAGGTTAATTGCCCTTGGAGAGGAAATACATGTGCTGATGGTTTGATACAGTTCCCTCCAACTCCCTCATCAGCACTTATTGGAGGCTTTAAAGACCGTTTCGATGGACTGTTGCAATTCCCTTCTCTTCCGTTAATAGCACATTCAGTTGTTGAGAAAATGAGGCTTTCAAGGAACACACAGTTTGATCAGTTTTTGTCACAATTGAATCCATTTTCGGATGGAGAATCAAGCTTTAAATTGGCTGATATATTTGTGACAGAATCTGCTCAAAGAGATGCCTTGTACAACTACTGCCGTGTATGCCCTTAGATCTCCAAATTTAGTTTCAACTTCTATGTTTCCATAAGTTTAGTAAATTATCTGCCATTTTGATTGGTATGATATCTATCGGCTTTGATGCTTTTCCACTAACTTCTTTAGGCTCAAAAGCTCATTAGTCTTTGTGAATGGGAGCCTCGGTGGCTTCCAAACATGCAAGATTGTGAAGAGAATTCTACTCAATCTGCCGGGAATGCTTGTTCAATTAGCCCAACTCAAGAAGATCCTCATCATTGTCAATATAATAGAGCAAGTATGAATTTCAGCTCTACTACTAGATGGGAAAGAGCAAATAAATCAATTAAAGAATTCAGGTTTACCTTGAGATTGCCTTTACTTGATTGCTGTTTGTGTGGTGCCACTGTACGGTTGTGGGATTTTGTTTCTGTTATCCGTCCTCCGTGTTTTGGCCCTAATTATGTTGAGACGCCTGATCAATGCAAGAAGGACTTAACACGTAGAGTAGTGCAGCCAGTGGAATCAATGGCTGGGTTGATAAAGATGGCGTGAAGATGGACCAGATGGATGACCTTGATGATGCTGCAACAGAGAATGAGAAATCACCACCAAGTACTCGTGCTTATTTGAATCTTGCTGTAACTGAAAGCTTGCCTCTTGGTCAATCTTCAATGCCTTTAGCAACTGAACATTTCATTTCTGAGGGAATGCGTGCACGCCGGATGACCATGCAGCCTTCAGAAAGTGAGGTTGGCGATTGTGCTGCTTCATATGAATCCTCACTGCTGCCACGCCAAGTCATGTGATGAGCCATGATGCAAACATGGATATTACCAGGGTTTATTTTAGCATGGGAGGAAGTGATCAAGCTGCTGTCTTGCCATCACTCAGAGATTCAGCCAGAGCCTCCTCTGTTATTGCAATGAATACAGTTGGTCATAGTGTCGAGGACGATTCCTCTGATACTGTTGAAAATTATCCTCTTGATGCTGAGGAAGTTCGTTTACCTTCTCCAAGTGTATCAAAAAATTCCAACTTAAATGAAGGACTAGAAAATAACTATAGCATTCAAGCACAACAGAGCACTTGTCAAGAACCAGCTGTCCATGTTGCTCTGAGGGAAATGGGTGTCAGCAGTTTGGTGATAACCAAGAAATGATGTCTAGACTAGCTGGAAAGGTAGATAATGATTCAAAAGTTTTTGTTTCAACTAAAGCTGAATCTGTGGAAAGCAGTGGGAAGGACAGCCATAAGCTAATCAATGATGGAAATGCCCACCCCTCTCTGTCCTGCAATGCTGCTATCTGCTCAGCAAATGAATCATCAAAGGAAGAGGTGACACGAGTTGGCAAAGCTACAGATGAGTACACTTTGTTGGAGTCAGATAATGTTCCTGTAAGACAAAAAGGTATCTCTTCCAAGCCTGTTTGTATTGATAATCTTGACCACCACTTTCAGTGAAGCTTGAGACACGTGTGCTTAAAACAGTTTGGGTTTGTCCTTGGGATATGATTTTACTCTGATTTTGAAAAGAAAGGTAGATATGGCATTACTTTTGGTAATAACAGGATGCATCTTTTAACATTTTTGGATCATTAGATTTCTATCTTGTCTCTTCTTTGCTATGTTCAATTGGTTCAATCATTAAACATGGCCAAACTTTTTGCCTGGCTGTCATTTGTTTCTCTATAGCTTAAGCAGAAGAGTGGTCAGATAAAAAACATTCCAAAATTTTCAATTAATTAAAAGCTCAACCAGAATATTTTATTTTTTGCCAATCAGGGGAAAAAAGACTTTTTAATGAGTTATATCAAACCAGGAATGTACCAGTATTTTGATTGATATTAGACTTTCATTGATTATCAATGATAAATCTCTCATTTAGAGAAACTATTATTCTGTAATTTGTGCTTATCAATAAGAGCTGCCTTCTTGTTGTAAATGATCCCATGATCTCAAACGTGAAAGAATTATCTAACTTCTGCTTTAATATGTAGATTTGTTTATACCAACATTTTTTAATAATGTATATTGCGATGTGAATGACATTTTTGTTGTCCTGATACTTACGTGTGCCTTTCTGTCTGTTTTATATGGGTGAATTCATTGTTTCATTTCTTGTTGTAACAATTCTTCTTCTTTTACAGTTCAAGGAAATACTGCTAACATGCAGGAGCCACAAGTTCAACGATTTGACCCAATTGGGTATCACAATTCTTATTGTCCTTGGGTAAATGGATATGTAACAGCGGCTGGCTGCAGTGCTAGTTCAAGCAGTTCTAGTGTAGTTCCTTGTGGTTGGGAACTGACGCTGGATGCACTGGACACCTTTCAGCGTTTGGGCCATATTCCCAATCAAGCTATTCAGTCTGAATCAGCAGCATCTCTATATAAGGTCAGAATTTTCACGTCGATATTTTTTTTAAAAAGCCTAAATAAAATATCAAACTCTTCAGAGAAAAAAAGTATGGCTAACGGATAGGGGTGAAAATATCATGCACTTGACACTTAAAACAAAAATCCAAAACATGTTGAGTGATCTTGTACTTCATAAAATGTTGGGACATTCAGAGCACGTGAATTTAAGTGGAATGGAAATACTGAATGTAACAAGAAGAATTCATTTAACACCATAGTTCCATTTCAGCCAAAGGAAGAGTATTGACTGCTCAAACAAACTAGATTAATATTGTCAAAAACAGGAAACAACAAAGAAATTTGGCAATTATGAAATGTTAATGGTCACATAAACTCAATGTAGTAAAATGAAGTTCCAATCTAAGCTCAAATCAAGAAGATGGAAAGAATAGCAACAATGTCCAAATCAACCCGGAATGAACAAGAACTGTCAAGAAGGAAAACAATGAACTCATTGTAATCCTAACTCCAAGTAGAACCATAATACTCCAATGAAATCGCGGCTTGCAGCACCCTACTGCTCCTGGCTAGGCCAACACTCCTTCCTTATAAAAGCACCAAGGCAATGAAGATCACACTCTTTTCTCAACTCATTAGGTAGAAATCTCATCAAGCATTAACTCTCTTTTCCACATCATATCTCTGTGCTAATATAAAAGGAGAAGAAGAGCTAGTTGAGCGGCATCATCACTGCAGCGAGGGCAGTCATGCGAGGAGCTGGTTGAGAAACAACATGTCGTGGCTTGGTATCATAGTCTTATGTGCGATCAGTTGACGGGTTGGTTGTCGTGTAGCAAGTAGCCAGCGACGTACAGCGAAAGCTTTAGAATGTATGCAAAGAAGTGAGGTTAATGGTTCGGCATGACCATGGAAGAAAGGAAAGCAGCAAAGGCAGAAGATCATGTGCAGGAACTAGTTGGGCATCATAGGGAAGAAAGGAAGGGGCTGCCACCATCGACTAAAGCTGGAGATCTGATCAATTAATTAGTTGGGCCAATTAATTGGAAATTTTCAAAAAGATCCCTCTATTTGTAGCTGCACGGTAAATAATAAATTCTTCAACCTAACTTGCTTCATCTGATTCAAATTTGACTCGATTGGTGTCAATTTGAATCCAGCCAATTCAAAATTCAACCGCTTAACCTATTAAGCTTTAATTAACTCAAATAACTAAAATATATGTACAAGACATCAAAGTGGGCATGCTAGCTAACACTGCAAGGTCCAAATAACCCAACAGCATAACATCAAATACATCTAACTTTAAAACATTAAGAAAATA
Source organism: Apostasia shenzhenica (assembly GCA_002786265.1). Taxonomy (NCBI): domain Eukaryota; kingdom Viridiplantae; phylum Streptophyta; class Magnoliopsida; order Asparagales; family Orchidaceae; genus Apostasia; species Apostasia shenzhenica. The sequence goes on along the minus strand of KZ451936.1, from coordinate 137,550 downwards.
CTATATAAGTAGTCTATTGACCGAAACACCCCTACTTCATAGAGCTTAATTGTGAAGAGAAATTAATGTAATTATCCAAACTAGCCTGGGATTAAGCCTTTGTTGTTGTGCTGAATGTGCTCCTTGAAGTTGCTCAAACATATATGTCATATTGACTTAAGGTTAGGGCATGTTGATATTTTTTTCCTTGAGGATGATAATGATGGAATCTATAAATCGGTAATCCTTATAATGCATGCATTTTTTGCAAACTTTGTTCATCAACAGTCTTATATCATTCCACACATGAATCAACATCCTAGCAGTTGACATTAATTCATACGACTTTGGAATTGCATTTTGGTCTAAACTTTTGAGCTTATTTTCCTTTAAATTTTTGCAGGATGATCACTCTTCACCTAGCCGGAAGCTAAAGAGATCTCACTCTGTGAGCGAAAACCAGGGAAAGATTTAAATCAACATTTGGTATGCCCTTTTAACTTGGCCTTGACTTATTGAAAGCATGATTGTCTTAGGCATTCTCGCAATTTCAGATTTAGATTATATGCTGTGCATGCTTTGCTGTAATAAGTTTTCAAAGATTTCACAAAAGTTTCTGTTAGATCAATATTACTTTTAGTATGGATTGCGAGATATTGTACTTTCTTGGCATGCTACATGTTTTAATGCTAATTTCTATTATTTTGATAATTAGTGTGGTGTAGCTTTTTTTTTAAAATGGTTGCATTTAATGAACAACCGATACATGTGGCCTATAGACAAAAGGCCGAGCTTCATTTGTTATTTTATGTCTCACATTTCATATTTTGGGTGTTTTCCTCTTTGGTATCTTGATTTTGAAGCTTATAGCATTTTGACCCTCTTTTTCAGAAATTTCAAATAACGTCTCTTCATTCTAAATACTGATAATATTTAGGTCTTAACAGAATAGTTATAGGTTGCTCATTTTTTCTTTATCGACTATTATGTCTTCTTTCACTTATTCTTCAATTTCACGTAATGATTATTAGAGGTAAAATAGTTGAAAGACTAAAATTTGGGTTGTTTGGCAGGTCAACTGATGGATGGCTTGAATTTAATTGTTTCTGTTAGAAAAACCTAAATGCTAAGAAATCTCTGAAAATTGACGGACCTAATCAACCGTTAAGTGTCGCATAACTTTATATCTGAACCTGGACAGCATTGCCTTGGTCCCTCAGTGCTCACAAAGTTAAACACCAACGTGTATCTGTCCTTTTGAATTGCCTGTTTCTGTTGCAAAGTTATTCGATGCGGATCGTGATTTATTGTTGAAAAAATGGGTAATAAGTGTGCTGCGTATTGGCAGAGTTATACCATTCTGGATGGAGGAAATCAATGTTGCATTGAAGTATGTCCTAAGAAAAAGTATTTAATGACAAAAGAAAATGGATTTAGATGTCCATATGGATTTATTGTTGAAAAATTGGGTAATAAGTGTGCTGCGATTAGCAGTTATACCATTGTGGATGGTGGAAATCAATGTTGCATTGAAGTATGTCCTAAGAAAAGTTATTTAATGACAAAAGAAAATGGATTCCATTGATTGTTTATGATATTGTCATTATTAATAATAATGTTGAATGAATGAAATCACTTCTTGAAGGAATCTAAATCCCTCCTGGGCAGTAGCTTTTGCATGCAACTATACTGGTTTTTCTGTGATTGCATGAATACATGCTATTTGTTTTATTTTTCCTTAACTTTCCTGCTCTTAATGAATGCTTTCAGTAAGTTGATTATTGTTTTGAAGATTTCCTGCATTTTGCTTGATAGAAGTTTCTAGAAGCTGTTATATCTATTTGTTGCTTGGCACAAGGAGTCATGTACTGTTGTATGTAACTTTATTGTTATTTACCCTTGAACACGACAAATTCTAAGTGAGGTAGAACTTTTGGTGATATGATTTAAACCTGAGACCCTCTAATACTCAGCCTAACTCCTCCTCAACTGAGCTAGGAAAAAAATCATTATGAAAACGTTATATTTTAGACTTTGAGGTTGTGGAGTATTTTGGTAGAGTTGCAAATATGAAAACGTTTTTCATTGAGATCACTACTAGGGAAGATAAAATAGGATTTGGATATGACCATTACACATTATTATTCCATATTGAATGAGGTTCACAGAAAATAGTGCTTTAAGTAGAGCTGAATGGAGATGAGAATTTCATATAGCCAATATCAACCTTTGGGATAAAATGTGTAATCTAGTTCGTCCACTACTAATTGGGATACCATGTCTTCGAAATTGGGCCAGGATTGACCTAAGTTGGAATCAAAGTGTACGCCCAAGATTTGCAGGTATGGGTGGTGACACCCCTATTAGACTTATGAATAGTCAACTTCTTCGTACCAGAATGTAAAGGGATATTTTGGTTTTATGCGATATCATTCGTGTAGTCTTCTATATCAGTTGCACCTAAAGGAGGACATGACTAGGGCACGTGATAGTTCGTGGGGTTCTCTGTCCTCTATGAGGAATGACTATTAGCCGTGATGTTGCTTTTGTGCTGTCATTGCGGAATCACATCATAGTTGTTGTGCACCAATCCTTGTTGTAATCATTGACAAGTAACCTTTGAGTTAACTCTTGATGTTGATATGTCGTTCCTCGCCACATGTAGGGCTAGGATTACTTCGCAAATTTATTAACATCAGCACCTTTAATTGATTGAGCACGAACATTTTGATGGGCCCCATCTATTTTGTTCTTGATATGAAAGGGAGTCATGTTGGTATTGGAGGATTGTCTTTGAGCGTTTTCAGAGAGAAGTTTAGAGCTTTTGAAAAATGATGGATAAAGAAGCAATATCACTTTTCCAGTAGTGAATGGCTGAAATCTGCAAAAGGAGGAGAAAACAATCAAAACTGGATGGAGCAAAAGTTCCTCTTTTGGAATGGGCCTAGTCGTTATCTATGGGTGACTTTCATGGTGAATCTCGAGTTGTCAGCGGAGACTGTTGATGGCATAGAAAGTTCCTATAAGTCCCGTTTGTTTTTAAGTTAAAAATTAACTTGGTTTAATTTTAATCTGAAATATCACATCACACATAAAATTTAATATTAAAAATTAATTTTATTTCACATCCTACACATATTATTAAAATAATGACTAACTTATATCACATTCCTCACATATCTCAACATAATAATCACATCATTCACAACTTTCAATAAAAAAATATTTTTTTCTAAGTTTTATTGGCC
>KZ451936.1:76501-104146 GCA_002786265.1 Apostasia shenzhenica | reverse complement strand
TTTTTCAGGTCCAAATCAGCTTTAATTTTTAAACTTCAAATCAAATTATATTCCAATTTCTTTTAAATTCAAATAAAATTTCAGAATATTACAATTCTCCCTACCTTATAGAAATTTCGTCCTCGAAATTTATAATCACCAGCTTTTATTTCAAAAGCTGAATTTATTCTTGTCCATCTGTTATGCTTGAGATACATCTCAATTACCTCGTATATCAGCACATAAATAGATGATTCTAGCATCTTCCACACGTCAAAACTGGAGAAATAAAACAGATACAACCATCTCTGAATTCAACCAATTGTTAACACATCCTGAGAGAAACCTCCAAATTTGGCAAATTATCAAATCATCTAACTTAAACAAGAACAAGAACAAAAACAGAACAAGAAACACCTGTTCTAGGCAATAAAAAATATCGTTACAACAATAATTACAATCATCTGTACAATCAAAATCTCATTTAGTCACATCATTATACTCATTTGTATTACCAAAACATCATCTGTATCTCAAATTAACAAAAACATCACATATTACATCTTAATTGTCACTCTTCCACTTCTAAGTAATTTTCTTGCTTTACATACAAGTGGGTTTGATGCTACAATCTCTGAATCTTCTACTAATTTATCAAACTCTGCATACTGCTGTGCTTTTAAAGTATCCTGCATTGATGCAGGGAAACCTTCAATATACAATCGACACTTCTCGTTCTCGGCCAACTTGTCCTTTCCTTTCTGTCGGATTCTGTCTTCAAACTTGATCTTATATGTTTCTAACAGCATTAAATCTTTATCTGTCATCTTAAAATTATCTTTTATTCCTAATTCATCAATCACAGAAACTGTCAGTAAAATATTCATACTTATTTTGCTTAGAATATTTCATCAGTTTCAAGTTCCAAAGAGATATTTCTCTAAATGATACAACATCCTCTACATAAGATTGCAACTACTCTTATACCACCTGTGACGTCCCGGTTCTCGGACGCTAGAAAAGTAATATTCTTTTTTTTACACAAACCTCAACTCAATTTCTTAAACATCATAGCTATAACACAAACTTACCTTCACCTTCTCTTCCCTTATTCTGTGATCCTTCTAATGCCACACCTGCTATCAAAATTGGCAAGAGTCTGTTAAAACAGATCTAGTAGATAAAACAGTATCCAAAATAATAATAATCAATTCTATGTTCAAACTAGAAGTCCGAAGCGTGAAGACCGTTTCTGAAAACTTGAAGCTCAAAGTCCAAAGCTACAAGCCCGAAGCCCAAATTATTAAGTCTAAAGCTAAAAGCCCAAAGCCCAAGCCCAAAGCCACAAGGCCTAAACTCGAAACCCGAAGGCCGAATCCCAAAGCCCAAAGGCCCAAGCATGATGGTCCAGGCCCAACCTGAAAGCCGAAGCCTGAAGCTCAAAGGTTGATGGCCAAAGCCAAAAGCCTAAAGACCTAATCTTAAAGCCAAAACCTTAAAGGCCAAAGCTCTAAGCTACAAGGCCAAAACACTAACCTTGAAGGCCTTAGCTCCAAGCCAGAAGCCCTAAACTCGAAGGCTCGTGTCTAAAGCATAAATACTGAAGCCTGAAGCCAGAAGCCCGAAGGCCAAAAGCTCATGTTCAGAAGGTCAAAGACTCAATACTGTGATCTTTCGGCTCGAACCTCCGAACCTGAAGACCCAAGCCTAAAGCCCAAAGCCCAAAGCCCAAAGCCTGAAGCCTGAAGCACGAACCTAGATGGCTTAATGTCTAAGCTGAAGCCCAAAGCCCAAGCTCAAAACCTTAATCCCAAGGCCTAAAGCCTGAAGCCAAAAGCTCGAAGAACTAAGCCCAAATCACGAATGCCAAAGCCTGAAGCCTAAAGGCCCAACATGTCTTGGGCTCTGTCTTGGGTGTTTGACCTTTTGGTGTTGAGCTTGGGCCTCGGGCTTCCGACATGTCCATTTGAGTTTCGATCGATAGTCTTCGAATTTAGGCCTTCTGGCTTGGAGCTCAGGCCTTCAAGCTTTTTTAGGTCTTTGGGCTCTAGGCTTGGGTTTTGGTCTTTGGGCCTAGGCCTTCTAATCTCGGGCATTAGGCTTGGACCTTCAAGCTTGCACCTTTGGGCTTTGGGTTTCAAGCTTCGAGTTTGGGCCATGTGGCTTGGGCCTTCGGACTTTTGGCACAGGTTTAAGAATTTGGGCATTTAGCTTCGACCATGGGCCTTCGGCCATGGGCCTTCAGCCTTCAAGATTCAGGCTTCGAGATACGGTCTTCGGGTGTGAATTTTCAAGTTTGCACATAGCGGATTCAATTTTCAGGCTTAGGCCATCATGATTCGAGCTTCCGGCATGGGTGTTTTTGCTTTGGGCTTTACAGTTTAGGCTTGGGCATTTGGGCTTTGGGCATTGAGCTTTAGGCCTGGGCCATCAATGTTTTGGCTTTGAGCTTTGAACATCGAGTTTGGGCATTCAGGCTTTAAGATTTAAGCATCAGGCTTCAGGGTTCTAGGCTTTGGCCATTTGGGCTTTAGGCATCAAGCTTGGGCCTTTAGGCCTTTAGGTTGCAGGCTTGGGCCTTCGATCATTGGGATTTGGTCTTGGGACTTCGAGCTTTAGGCTTAGGGCATGGGCCTTTTGGGCATGGTCTTTGGACTTCGGGCTTCGAGCTTCAGGTTTCGGGCTACGGTCATCAAGCATGCACATGGAGGGTTCAAGCTTCAGGCCTAGGCTATTAGGATTTGAGCATCAGGTTGGGGCATTGGTGCTTTGGGTTTCAAATTTCAGACTTGTGCATTTGGGCATTCGACCTTATGCTTTGTATTTTTTGCTTTAGCATTTGGCTTTAGAGTTTGAAGCTTCGAGATTTGAGCTTCGGGCTTTGGGCATAGTCTTTGGTATTCAGGCTTCAAGGTGGGCCTTCGAACTTCGGGCTTTAGAATTCAAGCTTAGGCATTCAGTCATTGGGCTTCGGTCTTCGGGCTTGGGCTTTCAGGCTTTAGGATTCGAACCTTGAAGCTTTAGGCTTTTGGCTTTGACATTGGCCCTTTGGCCTTCGCACTCTGTGCTTCGGGCTTTAAGCATTGGGCTTTGGGATTTATTCTTTGGGCCTTGGGCTACAAGCCTCAGTATTCGGGCTTTGTGCTTTGGTCTTTGGGCTTTAGTATTCTGGCTTGGGCTTTTTGATGTCGTGCTGCAAGATGCAAGATTGGGCCTTCGTGATCCATACTTCAAGCTTCAAGCTTCGATCTCTGGGACTTTTGGCTGTGGGCATGGGCCTTCGGTCTACGTGTTTTAAGCATCGTGCATCAAACTTGGGCCTCAGACTTCGATCTTCGAGCTTGGGCCACAGGCATTGGGCTTTAGGCTTGGGCTTTCGGGCTTTAGGCTTGGGCTTTCGGGCTTTAGGTTTGGGCTTTCGGGCTTTAGGCTTGGGCTTTCGGGCTTCAGGCTTTAGGCTTGAGCCTTTAGGCTACAGGTTTTAGGGTTTAGGCTAGTGCTGATAGGCTTTGATTTTCGTGGTTATGGATTCAGGCTTAACTCTCGGGCTTCAAGCCTCTAGCTTCAACTTCGAGACACTTGGCTTCAAGCTTCAGGATTGGGCATATTGGCTTCACTCTTTGGCTTTCGAGCTTTAGATTTTAGGCTTCAGGCTAGTTCCTTCGGGCTTCGATCTTCTTGGTGAAGGATTAGAGCTTGGGCCCTCGGGCTTCTAGCTTTCGGCTTTGACACTTGGTCCTGCAAGGTTTGGACTTAGGCTTTTGGGCTTCCTGCTTAGGACTTTGAGCATTCGGGCTTCATGTTTTGGTTGAGCTTGGGCCTTTGGGCTTCGAGCCTAACACTTTGGGCTTCGAGCCTAACACTTTGGGCATCGAGCTTTGACCTGTATGTTTCAAGCATTGGGCTTTGATCTTTTAGTCATGGGCTTTGATCTTCTAGTAATGGCCTTCTAGCTTCGGGCTTTAAGGCTTAGCCCATCGAGCTTCCTATTTGAAGCTAGCGTCTTTGGGCTTCAGGCGTAGACTTCTGGGCTTGTAGCATTGGACTTTGAGCTTTGAGCTCCGAGGGATGAGCTTGGGCCTTCGAGTTTTAGGATGCAAGCTACGAGCATTTGTCTTTGATATTCAAGCTTCAAGTTTTAGGATTTAAGCTAGCACCTTCAGACTTCAATCTTCGGGGTTAGCAATTCGGGCTTGGGCCCTCGGGGCTTGAGGCATCGTGCTTCGACTTTTTGGCTTCTAGGATTTGGGTTTAGGCCATTGTGTTCTGGCTTGAGCCTTCGGGCTTCGGGTATTTGGCATGAGCCTTCGGGCTTCGGGTATTTGGCTTAAGCCTTCCGCCTTAGAGCATCAACCTTAGGCCTTAGGGCTTCAGGGCTGGGCCTTCTTGCTTTGGATTTCAGGCTTCAGGCTTGAGCTTATGGGCTTTGTGCTCCTAGCTTGTGCCTTCGGGCTTGCGCCTTCGAGCTTGGACCTTCAGGTTTAAGGCTTCGGGCTTCGGGCTTGGCCATTTGGCCTTCGGGCTTAGGACTATGGGCTTCGGGCTTCGGGCTTCGGCCTCTGAGCTTGGACCTTATAGGTTAGGCTTTCAGGCATGGGCCTCAGGATTTTGTCTTTGGGCTTCCAGCTTCCGGCTTCAAGCTTTCAGGCTTCGATCTATGGGAACTGGGCTTCGAGTGCTGGGCTTCAAGATTTCGGCTTGGGCCATTGTGGTTCGAGCATGCACCTTTGAGCTTCGGGCTTCGCGCTTCAGGCTTCGGGCTCGGGATTCAAGGTTCGAGCTTTAATGTTTAGGCTTTGGAATTCTAGGCTGGGCCTGTACGCTTCTGGCTTCGGCCTTTGGGCTTCAAGCATGGGCCTACCGGCTTTGGGCTTTGGGCTTAGGCCTTCGAGCTTCGGGGCTTTGGGCTTGGGCCTTCGAGCTTTGAGGCTTTGAGCTTCGGCCTTTGGCCTTTAGCCTTCAGGGCTCTAGCTTTTGGTTTAGGCAATCTGGCTTTGGGCTTCAGGCTTTCTCCAGCGCCTTTAGGCTTCAAGTTTCAGGTATGAGCATTTGGGCTTTAGGCTTAGGCCTTCAGGCTTTAAGTTAAAAGATTTGGGCTTCTAGCTTCAGGCTTGGGCCTAAATTCCCTACCTCAAAGCCTTAAGCTTGAAGGCCCAAGCTTGTTGTCTATTGCTCGGAGCCCAAACGCCCTAGGCCAAACTTTGAAGTCCGAAGTCAGAAGGTCTAAGCTTGAATCTAGAAATCTGACGTCCCAAACGCAAAGCCTGATGTCTGAAGTCCACAGGCCCAAGCCTAAAGCCAAAGGCTAGATGCTTGAAGCCTAATCCCGAAGCTCGAATCCTGAAGGCTCAAGCCTAAATCTAAAAAAAGCCTATAACCCTAAGCCTAAAGCCCAAAGGCCCAAGCTCATAGCTCAAAGCTTGAAGCTAGAAGCTCGAAGGCCCAAGCTATAAGCACATAAGCCTAAGCGTGAATTCTGCTACCCGAAAGCCAAAGTTCAAAACCTGAAGCCCAAAAGCCCGAGCCCGAAACAATAACCTTGAAGATCGAAGCGAAAAGGTGCAAGTGTAAAGCCAAAAGCCTAAACCCCGCCAGCCCACTCCTGATTCCTGAAGGCCCAAGTCTGAAGCCTGAAGCCTGAAGCCTGAAGCCCCAAGCTCAAAGCCCAAAGCCCAAAGCCCAAAACACGAAGGCCTAAGCTTTAAGCTTGAAGCCGGAAGCCCAAAGGCCCAAGCTTGAGCCCGAATTTCAGAACTCGTACACAAAAGGACTAATCTTGAAGCCCAAAAGCTGAAGGCCCAAAAGCCGAAGGCCCAAAAGCTGAAGGCCCAAAAGCCAAAGGCCCAAAAGCCAAAGGCTCAACCCCCAGGCCCAAAGCCTAAAAGCCTAAGTCCAGAGCTCAAATCTCAATTGCTCGAATGCCCAAGCTTGAAGACCAAAGTCAGTAGGCACAAACATGAATCCCTAGGCCGAAAGCCTGAAGGCTTAATCCCACAGCTTGAAGTCCAATGTACGAATGCCCAAGCTTGAAGCTTGAAGTTTACACGAGGCTCGAAACCTAGTGCCTAAAGGCACAAGTTCGAAGCTCGAAACCAAAGGCACAAACCCAAAGCTCGAAGGCCGAAAGTCAAAGCCCGAAGCTCGAAGGCCAAAACGTGAGGCGCAATACCCAAAGCTCAAAGCATGAAGGCCAAAGCCTAAAACCTGTAGCTCGATGGCCCAAGCTCAAAGCCCATAGCCTGAAGCCCGAAGGCCCATTTTGAAGCCCAAATCGTAGAAGTGTGTCCCCAAAATCCAAAGCCTAAAGCCTGAAGGCTCATGCCTAAAGGTCGAAGGATGAACACCAAAACCTGAATGTCGATGGCCAAACGTCTAATCTCAATGGCCAAAGGCCGAAGTCTAAAGCCCGTAGCTAGAAGCCAGTAGGCTGAAGGTCTAATCTCCAAGCTTGAAGCCCGGTTGCTCAAGCTCAAAGCACAAAGCTTAAAGCCCGAAAGTCTAAAGTACGAAGGCCCAAGCCAAAATGCCGAAACCCAAAGTCCCAAATCCAAAGCTAAAACCCAAAGCTTGCAGCTCCAAACCCGAAGCATGTATACCCAAGCTTGAAGCCTAAAGAAGAATGCTCGAAGCCCAAAGCTCGAACCCAAAGCTTGATGTCCGAACCCTGAAGGCCCATGCCTTAATTGCGAAGACAAAAAGCTTGTAGCCTGAAGCCTAAAGGCCTAAGCCAAATACCTAAAGGCCTAAGCCTGAATCAGAAAACACAAAAGCTAAAGCCTAAAGCCTAAAGCCTAAAGCCTAAAGCTTGAAAGCCCAAGCTCGAATCCTTAACCCTAAAGATCAAACCATAAAGGCGCAAGCCTAAACCTTGAAATGCGAAGCTTGAAAGACAAAGCCTGAGGCCTAAAGACCCGAGACTGAAGCCTAAAGCCTGAAGGCCCATGCTTGAAGCACGAAACTTGAAACCAAAGGCCCAAGCTTGAAGCCTGAACCCTAAAGGCCAAAACTCGGAAGTACAAACCTTAATGCCCAAAGCCCAAGTCTTGAAGCCTGAAGGCCCGAAGCACGAAGATCGAAGCACAAAAGCTTATGCCCTTATTCTGAAGGCCTAAGCCTAAAGCCTGAAGGCCTAAACCTAAAGCCCGAAGGCCCAAGCATGATCCTTGAACCCCAAAGAATGAAGGCTTGAGCTCTAAGCTCAAAGCCTGAAAGCCAAAGGATGAAGCCCGAAGCTTGGAGTGTAAAGGCCCAAGCCTGAAGATGTAAGCCCGAAGCTCGAAGCCCGAAGCCCGAAGCCCGAAAGCCCAAGCCCAAGGCCTGGTTTCCAAAACTTGAATGTCTAAGCTCGAAGCCAGAAGCCACAAGCCTAAAGGCTTAAGCCTGAACCTCAGAAGTTTGTGCCTAAAGGCCCGAGGCTCGAAGCTTGAATCTCATAGGCCTAAGCCTAATGCCTAAAGCCTTAAGCCCATTGGCCGAAAGCTGAAGCACGAAGCTTGAAGCCCAAAGCCTGAAGGCACAAGCCTGAATCCTGAAGCCTAAAGGTCTGAGATCGAAGCTCAAATTTCAAGGCCTGAATGCCAAGGCCTAAAGCATGAAGGCTTAATCCCGAAGCTTGAAGTCCAACATTCGAATGCGCTTTCCTGAAGCCTAAAACCTGAATCTCGAAGCCTATAGGACCAAGTTTGAATCCCAAAGTCTAAGGACTAAGCCCAAAGGCCAAAGCCTCAAGCCCCAAATTTGCAAGCATGAAAATCCTAAAGTGTGCCCAAAGCCCAGAGCCTAAAGCCCAAATGCCCAAGCCTAAAGCTTATAGCCCAAAGCAAAAACGCCCATGTCTGAAGCTCGAATCCTGATGGCCTAAGCCTGAAGCTTGAACCCACTATGTGCAAGCTTGAAAATCGATGCCCGAAGACCATAGCTTGAAGCCTGAATCTCGAAGCTCGAAGGCTCATGGCCAAAGCTAGCTGCTTAAATTCTTAAACCGAAGCCAAAAGTCTGAAGGCCCAAGCCAAAGCCGAAAATAAAAAGCATGAAGCCTAATGCTCAAAAGCCCAAGCCTAAAATTTGAAGCCTAAAGCCTAAAAGCCTGTGCCTGATGTTTGAATCTTGATGGCCCAAGCATGAAGCTTGAAACCATTATGTGCACATTTGAAGACCGAAGCCTGAAGAACGTAGCCCGAAGCTTGAAGCTTGAAGGTTGAAGGCTGATGGCTAAAGAAAGAAGCCCAAACTCGTAGGCTCTATTTGGTAATAAGAAAAAAAAAGATTTGATTGAAATTTTTAGTTATTTTTGAAAAATGTGTATAATGTGAAATAAAGTAAGTTGGTTATATTAAAAATTGTGTAGGATGTGAAATAAATTTGATTGATTTATTGAGAATTGTGTTGGATGTGAAATAAAGTGATTATTTAATGTTGGAATTTGTGTGAGATGAGATATAAAATAATTTTTTAAGTTTTTTTAAAATAAATTTAAGATTTTAGTTATGGCTAATTTTAGCCATGTTTATTAGCTCATTGCCAAACATGGCCTTAAGCCCGAAAGACCATGCCCGTATCCACAAGTTTGAAGGCCTAAAGCCTAAAGACCTGATGCCTGAAGGTCGAAAGCCTAAGCCCAAAGACAGAAGACCGAGGGCCTAAGCTTGAAATTCGAAGGCCCAAGCCCAAAGCCTAAATCCCAAATACTAAAGGACCAAGCCCGGAGCCCGAGGCTCAAATCCCGAAGCTTCAACGTCAAAGGGAGAAGTTCCAAGACTAAAACACAAAGCATGAAGCCTAAAGCTGAAATGCCCAAACCCAATTCTTGAAGCCTTACATGAAGCGCAATCCTGATGGCCCAAGCCTAAAGCTTGAACCCTTTATGTGTAAACTAGAAGACCGAAGCCTAAAGACTATTTCCGAAAACTTGAAGCTCCAAGGCCAAACAACGATGGCCGAAGCTAGAAGCCCAAATTCTTAAGTCTGAAACGACAAGGCCTAAACTCGAAACCAATGGGTCGAATCTTGAAAGCCCAAAGGCACAAGCTCAACCTGAAAGCTGAAGCCCAAAGCCAAAAGCCTAAAGACCTAATCTTGAAGCCAAAACTTGTAGGCCTGATCTCTATGCCAAAAGGCCAAAACTCTAATGTTGAAGCCAAAACCTCAAAGGCTTAAGCTCTAAGCCAGAAGGCCTAAACTCGAAAGCTCATGTTTAAAGCATGAATGCTTAAGCCCGAAGCCAAAAATCCGAAGGCCAAAAGCTCAAGTTCAGAGGGTCGAAGACAAAAATACCAAGCCTGAAAGACTGAAGATCAAAGCTTAAACCCCAAACTTGAAGTTCCAAGCCCAAAGCCTGATGCCCAAAAGCCCAAGCCCGAAGACCGATAGCCAAAGCCCAATAAGGCCTAAGCTTAAATCCTAAAGCCCAAAGTTCGAGGACCGAACCCCAAAGTCAGAACTCCAAATACTGAAAGACTATGCCAGGTGCTCGAATCTCAAATGCCCAAGCTTCAAACTCTAAGGCCAATGCCCAAATTCCCAAGCCTGAAATTTGAAGCCCAAACCGTAAAAGCCCATGCCAGAAGCACAAATCTTGAAAGCCTAAGCCTGATGCTTGAACCCTCAATGTTCAAGCTTCATGACGTAGCCCGAAGTCCAAAGCCCAAGCCCAAAAGGTCATACCTAAAGCCCAAAGTCCTATGCTAGAAGCTACAAACTTGAAGTGCCAAGCACAAATCCCGACGACCGAAGTCCCAATCCAGCAACCTGAAGGCCCAAGCTTGATGCCTGAAACCTAAAGCCCGAACATCAAAATTGCAATACCAAGGCTCGAAGGTCAATGCCCAAAGCCTAGAACCCAAAGCCCAAAGTTCGAAGGCCAACGCCTAAATCCTGAAGCCTGATGCTTAAATCTTAAACCCTGAATGCCCAAACTCGACATTTGAAGCTCTAAGCCTAAACATCGAAGGCCAAGGCCAAAAGCTCAATGCCCAAAGCCCAAAGCCCAAAGCCTGAAGCCTGAATCCAAAATCTTATGGCCCGAAGCACAGAATGCAAAGGACAAAGGCCCAATTCCAAAACCTAAAGCTTGAAGGTCTAAGCCCAAAGATCGTAGCCGAAAAACACAAGCCCAAAGACCAAAGGCCTAACTTTGAATCCCAAAGCCCAAAGTTCAAAGGCCGAGGCCCCGAAAGCCTGAAGTCTTACACCAAATCTTGACGACTGAAGGTCCAAGACTGGAACCTGAAGGCCCAAGATTGATGCCTGAATCCTAAAGCCAGAAGATCGAAATTGCAATACCAAAGCTCAAAGGTCCATGCCCAAAGCCTAGAACATGAAGCCCAAAGTTTGAAAGCCAAGCTTAAAGCCTAAACACGGAAGCTTAAATCTCAAAGCCCAAAAGCCCAAGCTTGAAGTCTGAAACTCAAAGCCTAAACATCGAAGGCCTTAGCCCAAAGATTAATGGCCAATGCCCAATGCCCAATGCTTGATGCAAGAATTCAAAATCTTATAGCCTAAAGCACAGTGTGAGAAGGCCAAAGGCCCAATCTTGAAGTCTAGAGCTCATGCCCGAAGACCGAAGCCCAATGATCGAACGCCTAAGAATGAGTCCTGAAGCCCGAAGTTCGAAGCCCAACCCTAAAGCCTGAACCCCAAATACTAAAAGACTATGCCCGGAGCCCGAAGCCTGAAGCTCAAATCCAGGAGCTTCAAACGCTAAGGCCAATGGTCAAAGCCTAAAATACAAAGCATGAAGCCTAATGCCCAAATGCCCAAGTCTGAAATTTGAAGCTCAAAACGCAAAAGCCCACGCCTAATGCTTTAATCCTGATAGCCTAGGCCTAAAGCTTGAACCCTCTATGTGCAAGCTTGAAGACCATAGCTTAAAGCTTAAAGCTCGAAGTCCAAAACCCAAGCCCAAAAGGTCATACAAAAGCCCAATGGCACACGCAATTATCCCCAAATTCCGACGTCTGAAGGCCCAAGACTGCAACCTAAAGGTCTAAGATTGATGCCTGAATCCTAAAGCCCAAAGACTGAAATTGCAACACCAAAGCTCAAAGGTCCATGCCCAAAAACTAGAACATGAAGCCCAAAGTTCAAAAGCTAAGCTTAAAACCTAAAGCTTGAAGCTTAAATCTCAAAGCCCAAAGGCCCAAGCTCTTAGTCTGAAACTCGAAGCCAAAACATCGAAGGCCCTGGCCCAAAGATCAAGCCTAAAGGCCAAAGCCCAAGGCTTGAAGCTAGAATCCATAATCTTATAGCTTGAAGCTAGAATCCATAATCTTATAGCTTGAAGCTAGAATCCATAATCTTATAGCTTGAAGCTAGAATCCATAATCTTATAGCTTGAAGCACAACGTGTGAAGGCCAAAGGGCCAATCACGAAGCCGAAGGCCTAAAGCCTAAAGGTTAAAGCCCAATGCACGATGCCCGAAAGCCCAAGCTCGAAGACCCAATCCCAATGACTTAAAGCTTAGCTAGGCTTGAACCCTGAAGCTCGAACTTCAATGGCCTAACCCTAAAAGCTGAACCCCAAATACTGAAATACTGTGCCCGAAGCCCGAAGCTTCAAACTCTAAGGCCAAAGGCTAAAGCCTAATGCTCAAATGCGCAAGCCTTAAATTTGAAGCCCAAAGAGCAAAAGCCCATGCCTCAAGCTCAAATCCTATAGCCTTGGCTGGATGCTTGAACCCTCCATGTGCAAGCTTGAAGACCCTTGCCCAAAGCTTGTAGCTTGAAGCTCGAAGCCCGAAGCCAAAATCCCAAGCCCAAAAGGTCATACCAAAGACCAAAGGGTTATGCTGGAAGCTTGAAGCTTGAAGTTTTACGTCGAAATCTCGATGACTAAAGGCCCATGCTTAAAACTAGAAGTCCTATAGCCCGAAGACCGAAATTGCAATAGCAAAGCTCGAAGGTCCATGCCCAAAGCCTAGAAGATGAAGCCCAAAGTTCGTAAGCCAAGCTTAAAGCCCGAAGCCTCCAGCTTAAATCTAAAAGCCCGAAGGCCCAAGCTCAAAGTTCGAAACTCGAAGACTAAACATCGTAGGCCAAAGCCAGACACCTAAAGCCTAAAGCGCAATGGCCAATGCCTGAAGCCCGAAGCATAGAGTGCAAGGGCAAAAGGGCCAATGTCGAACCCTAAAGCCTCAAGCCGAAAGCCTAAAGCTTAAAGGCCCGAATATTGAAGCCCGAAAGCCTAAGCCCAAAGACTATAGCCCAATGACCGAAGGCTTCAGCTTGAATCTTGAATCCCTAAGTTTGAAGGCCCAACCCTGAAGCCTGAACTCCAAATACTAAAAGACTGTGCCCAGAGCCCCATGCTCATACCCCGAAGCTTTAATTGCTATGGTCAAAGGCCAAAGCCCAAAATACAAAACAAGAAGCCTAATGCCAAAATGCCTAAGCCTAAAATTTGAAGCCAGAGTACAAAAGCCCATGTTTGAAGTTTAAATGCTGACCTAATCTCGAAGGCCAAAGCTTGATTGATGAATGCCTAAGCATGAAGCCCGAAGCCCGAAGCCTAAGGCCAAAGGGTCAGGCCCAAAGCCAAATGCCCATGCTGGAAGCCTAAAGCTTGAAGTTCTAAGCCCAAATTCCGATGACTGAAAGCCTAAGCCCACAAATTGCGGACCTCCAGCGGGCAGCCAGAGGACACCCTCCCGACAGGACCACAGCCCAAATTGCCGTACTTTTTTGCGTCTCCAAGGCTTATAGAGTTTCCCATGTATACAGAGCCGTCAATAGAGCGACAGATTTTATAGCTTTCTTTTCTTGTTTAAATGATATAGAGTGTCGTAGGGGCATGTCCCTCCCACTCGATTTTTGTGCGATTCTCGACGAGAATCAAACCTTTTGTACTTGATGTATCTTTTTTTATTGTTATAGTATTATAGGCTACGGCCGAATTTCAAGTAACCCAAAAACTTTGCCCGGAACCCAAAAACTTTCCTTGCTACAGTGTTTCTCTCTCTTGCTAAAGTGTTTCCCTGCCTCCATTCCCGATCTGGGAAACAAACGCACGGATCGCCGGTCGGCCTCCCCGCCGGGCGTCCATGGCCGGCACTGTGTGGAAGAAGAAGGAGGACTGGTGGCTACTGTTGTAGCTAGAATGGAGGGCTGCGGCAACTCAAAGCAGGTCAGCTCTCCAAAACAGTGCTCATCTTCCCCATCGGCAGCGTCCGTGTCGCTGCTACCAGAGCAGGGAAGAAGTTCCAGCAGCTAGCTAAGGAAGGCCAGCCTAACCCAACAACCTATGGCCTCCTCCCATGGCCTTCCCGTGCAACAAGTGCAGGCTAATGTAGTTGAAGATCTTTCGCAACCTGCTCCAGATCTGGCAAAACAGAGCACTCTGCCCAACCTGCGGTCACAGAACTCGCTGGAATCAAAGGCTGCAAAGTTGATCCTGTTGGTGGGGTGCTGGAATCCAGCCTGCGCACCTCAAATGGAGTTGGAACAGAGGAGAAGGCTGCTGTCTGCAACACATCCAGCAAACCAGAACAAAGCAGCCTTGCTGCAACTGCTGAAAGTGCTGGATCCTTCAGCCATTTTGGTGCTATTGCGGCTGGAAACGCAAGCAACATCATGCCGCAAGCTGGTGCTCCAACTGCTGCAGTGATTTACACAAGTCCAGCTGCTGTAATTACTGGAATTTCAGCCACAAATAGTGCAGCCGGTGTTGGTACTGCGTGCAACAGCAGCGGCAATGCAAGCGACGGGCTGGACTCCGGCCAACGCAAAGTGGATGACATCCAGATCCTGGATTTCGCTCCCTCACAGCAAGCCTCACTTTCAAACAGCACTCAAGGTATCGTTTCCTTCCACCCTGCGGTCCGGGTGGTGGCCGCTGCCTGTGATGTCGCTAAAATAATTCCGGGTGAGGATGCTAGAGGCCCTATGAGGCAGTCTGTTCTGCAGGTCGCTTCCGCGCATACTGCCGTGTCAAACAGTTCCGATTCTGCTCAGACTGCAGCCTCAAATAGCTCCAAGTGCAGAAACTGCACACCAGCTGTTCGACAAAATGCCGCAGTGAGCTTTCCACAATTTTCTGCAGTTTCTAGCAAGCACAACAGCCCTCTGCAACCTCAAAACAGCGAAAAACAGCATGTTTTCAAACCAGATTTGCCCACGATGCATGCAGCTCACAACAAACAGCAAGGGTCAATTCTGCAACAGCATCCTAACTTCAGCAAACTGTCAAAACAGCAACCTCTAAACTCACCTGTCGCTAGTTCGGCCTGGTCTCGCAAAGAGTATATTAGCTTTGGAGACATTAACCTCTCTACCTCAGCCCACATTCGAGAAGGAGTGGTCCAGCTCGATAAAGCTTCTATTTCGTACCTGCAAAATAAGCTAGCTTCTGCGCTAGTCAGGAAATTATTTGGGAGGAGATTGCCTTTTCAATTCCACTCTACTGAGCTTCAAAAACGCTGGGGGCATTACGATGGCTTTAAAGTCCTCGATGCCAGTAAGGATAGTTTCATCTGTCACTTTCACAATGAAGCGGATAGGGACGCCGTGATCCGCAGTGGACCATGGACGGTGGCGGGTCAAATCCTCGGACTTGATGTTTGGTCATTGCATTTTGATCCCTCTTTGGTTGGTGTCTCGACACCCCTCTGGATCAGATTGCCAGCCCTCCCCCTCTACTATTGGGGTAAGGAGAATCTAGCCAGAATCTCCTCGGAAATTAGCACTCCTTTATGGCTAGACCCCATCACTACCAATATGGAGAAGATTGCTTTTGCCAGAATATGCGTTAGGGTCAACTTAACCCAACCCCTCAAACCTTGTGTTTGGATAAACGGGCCAAGAGGCAAATTCTTTCAAAGGGTCGAGTATGAAAGCATCATAGTTGCATGCTTTAAATGTGGAGTAGTGGGCCACAGGGACCAAAATTGCCCCCTCCTTAGGCCACAAAAAAAACCTGATACAAGCACCCGCTCTACCCTGCTCGCCTCTGACGATATGATGGACATCACAACCAATCATGTAGCTCACAGTGAATGTATGCAAACCGGAAAATATTTCCAATCGGGATGGCAAACATATGCACGGCCAACCCGACCTCTCGGGGGATGCGGCAAAAGGAATCTGTTGGCCCGTGGATGCTCGTGACTAATAGGCGCAGGAAGCCGCACAGCTTGACTGGACAGCTACCTACGCTAGTTGCAAACAATAATCTCAGCAAGCCTATGCACTCCCAACCTCTGAAATCAGCCAGACTACAACAACGATCTTCCGCCCAGCACTATAAAGCTGTTGGACAGCAAACTACCAGACCAAAAGCACCACAAAACAGCCAACCACACAGCATACATCTACAGAACAATGTTGATTCACAGCAATCTGCAGATTCCCAGCAATGTAGAGTTCTGGGACAGCACATAACAGGGCAAGAACCGCTGCAGACCAAGCAAAATAGCTCCATACAGCTGCAGAACAGTGCAATTTTTCAGCAACATGACTTGACGCAGCAACATGAAACTTAAGTACAGCCAAAACCAGGGCAGAAGCCTTTGTCGGGGAAGCAGACTGGCCTTACAAACCTCCAAAACAGTGCAGATTTTCTGTTCTGCAGTGTATCAAATGCAGGTTTGCTTGCAGCCATCGATAAATAGCCACCCAAAGGAACTAGGGACCGCATTGAAGCCACCCCACCTGAGGCTGAAACAAAAGACTGCAGAATTGTTTCCGTCCAGCACAGCAACCCCTTTGCCGTCTTTGATACGAGCTTAGGGGAAGGTGAATTTCAACCATCCAATGAGTCGCCTATGCAGCCCTCTATTACCAGCAAAAAAACGTTGGGAGCAGGCTAGAATCCAATGAGTCGCCTTGCGAAACCTTCTTTCACCCAATGCCAACAATCACAAGGGTCAGGCTAGAATCTCAAAGAAACATTGGGAGCAAGAATTGGCCAACCTCAAGAGCTGCACCACTCCAGCTAGTGCCAGCTTGTCAATTAAAAGAAGGCGGGCAGTTCATGGCGATAGCAGTAAGGAGGGCAGCTCACCACCCCTCAACTCTCAACCCTCCTCCTCCCCCCCCAATGATTAAAGCCATCTTTTGGAATTGCTGCGGAGTTAAAAAGCCGACTTGGCGCAATCACCTTCAGGCTTTAGTCAGGGTGCACTCACCGGTAGTGATATGTCTTTTGGAAACCAGAGTTCAGTCGTTCTCTCGAAGGGAAGTTGATAGACTTGTGGGACGCCAATGGGACTTTCATGTGGAGCCGTCAGTGGGCAAATCTGGAGGCATTATTGTGTGTTGACTCAACCACATTACCCAGCTCCAAGTCATTCACTCTAACAAACAAGTTGTTGTTCCTCAGGCTACTGTTATGGGTCAATATATTTGGCGCATTTGTGCTGTTTATGCTGACAAAGATTACATAAAGCGTCGAATTATTTGGGATAGCATTTCCCCATTGTTAGATGTGGAGATTCCGGCTATTGTGGGAGGTGTCTTCAACTGCATTCTTTGGCTAGATTCTCCGGGAGATTGTGGTTAGGGAGTGGCAAAAACCTACTCATGGCAGCCCGCCCGCCATTCTCAATCACAAGTTTGCCCGCACTCTCCATGCCCTTAAGATTTGGGGTCGGGAGAAGCTTGGGGATATTCACACCAAAGCCAAGGATCTAGAGAACCAAATTGCAGAGCTTCAACTAAGGGAGTCAACCGGCACTGGACTAAACGACAGTGAATTGAACTGCCTTTTATAGTTGGTTGCAGATTACAACACCACCCTTAGCAGACTAGAAACTTGGTGGCTACAAAGGGCCAAAGTGAAGTGGGCTAAGTGTGGAGATCGCAACACTGCCTTTTTCCATAAAGCTGCAACTTGCAGGAAGCGTACCAACCACATCGGTTGCTTAGTTGGGCAAGCTGGTGAGGAACTCACAGACAAAGAAGGGATCCAAGCTGCGTTGGTTGGCCACTTCTCCTCAAAATGGAGGCCCCTCATTGCCCCTCTGTCTGAGCTGAGCATTCCCCCACCCAGAGCTACGATCTCTCAAGAAGATGCTCTCAGAATTGGCTCAGTTGTCAGCAATGAGGAGATAGTAGCTGCTATCAACTCTCTTGGCAACAACAAGGCCCCTGGCATCGATGGCATAACTAGCTCGTTCCTTAAGGGCTACTGGAGTGCTACTAGCTCGGATGTCTTGAATGTTGTTCATCATTTCTTCAGTTATGGGTCCATGCCAAAGCGTTGGAAGGATACGCTAGTGGTCCTTATTCCCAAAGTGCAGGGTGCCGAACTCCCCTCCCAATTCAGACCAGTTAGCCTCTGCACTACTATCTACAAAGTCATCGCCAAAATTCTTATCAATCGAGTGAAGGACGTCCTCAGCTCTCTCATCTCTCAAGAGCAAGGTGCCTTTGTTCCGGGTTGTGGCATTGCTGACAACTGCTTGCTAGCACAGGAGATCATGTAGAAGTTAGCTTCCTCTAAATCCTCCACTGGCTACATGTCCATCAAAGTTGATATGGAACAGGCCTACGACAGAATGAGGTGGGACTTTTTACAAAAGATTCTTCAGCACTTTGGCTTCCCTGACACCTGGAGCAGATGGGCCTTAGCATGTGTTGAAGCTCCGAGATTTGCTTTGATGATAAATTGACAGAAATTCGACCGGATAGAAGCAACTTGTGGCTTTCGATAGGGTTGCCCTTTGTCTCCGTATTTGTTCATTCTCTGCTCTGAACTTCTTTCCCTCCTTATTAACCAACACCAGAATAGAGATGACCTGTTGGGGATCCGAACTACAGCACATGGGCCCCTTATCACCCACCTTTTGTTTGCAAATGACATTCTCATGTTTGCCCCCGCCACCTGCAGAGCTGTTAGAATTCTGAATAGTATTTTCGATACTTATTGCAGTTAGTCTGGACAGAAAATCAATAAGGCTAAGTCCTCCATTTGTTTTAGCAAGAAGATGAAGGGAAGCAGGAAGCGCATGATTGCTAACAAGTTGGGGTTCCGTATGCAAGCTGAGGGCAAGTACTTGGGCATTCCGCTCATCAGTAGGAGGCCAGTAAAAGCCGACTTTCAGCATATTATTGAATCTGTAAGGGGAAGAATTTCTTCGTGGGACACCAGGCACCTATCACTTGCTGGCAGAGTCACACTCATTAATAGCGTGCTCACCTCTATTCCTATCTTCCCCCTCTCCCATACCTTTATGCCTGATAATGTTTTGGTGGAGATTGAGAAGTTAATTAGACGCTTTCTATGGAGCGGCAACCTAACTTCGAATGCAGCTCATCTAGTGGCATGGGAGCATGTGACCAAGCCAAAGAATGGTGGGGGCTTGGGCATCCACCGTTTGGAGGAATGACGCTCTATTCTCGTGGCCAAACTAGCCTTCAACTTTCTTAACAACGCGGACACAGTCTGGGTCAAATGCTTCCAGGCCAAGTACGGAAACAGAGAGATTACTTTCTCCACCAAAAGGGTGATTCGTGGGCTTGGAAACTTCTCTGTCAGGGAGGGACTACAGCCTTACAAAACTCTATGTAGAAGATTGGCAGTGGTGGCAGTACCAAAGTTATGGAAGACGCCTGGGTTTACTCCAACACGTTCTTAAGGTGGCCTACCTTCATCAATACTACTGATCTGCCCCCCTTGACCGTTCAGCAGCTCCTTCAGGCGAACGGTGATTGGAACCTTTCTGAGCTCCATAAATTCTTTGGCTCAGAGTTTGCGTTGAGAATAGGTAGGCTACCGAGGCTTGACAAGGAGGAGAGGGACAGCCTTATTTGGCTTAAGTCTGATTCTACCAAATCCCCCTCCGCAAATCTTTATGCAGATCTCTTTCGTGGCAGAGAACTCCGATACAGTTGGGTCTGGAAGTTGCGTGCGCAGCCCCGCTTTGTCACTTTTCTCTGGAGGATCTGTTGTGACGCTATCCTCACTTTTTTCTGATTCAAGCGTAGGCGTCTGTGGGAGTCTAACAGATGCCCATGGGGTTGTTCTGCCGAAGAGGATGTGCAACACTTTGTATGTGAGTGTAAGTTCACTTGCGCCATCTTTAATGCCCTACAACGGGAGGGGGCGGAGTTAGCAACAGGGACTGATGTTGTGCAGTCTGAAGAAGGCAATTGTGAGCTACCTGCTATCACCTTGCACCCCCGCAGCATTGCCCAGTCAGTCGGAAGTGTAGCAAAAGAAAGGCTATCACCACAGATGTGCCGAATGCTAAAGCGCAGAAAGTACATCCTGCAGTCCCATTCCAGTTGTAGCTTTCTGTCCCGCTAGCACTGCAACCTTCCTTAACTTGCAAGGCTCGAGGCAGAATCCATCTAAGAGAAAGCGCGATGTTGGCCCCACCACTCTGAGCCCTCTCATCTGGCATGATGATGGAGACATATCACGACAAAAATCAACCAGACCTGCTAGCAACAGCAGGGACCCCTTTTATGCTAACTTTTTTTCTGCAGGTTGCGGCGATTCCAGTACAAGACCGGTGCTGCGGAACCACCTCCCAACAGCTGCTTCGTGCGGTGCGAAGCCCTGGGCAGCTGCAACTACGACAGCAGCAGCTGAATGTGCTGCTGCTGCTGTAACACCAACAGCACATTCAGCTGCTGCTGCTGCTGTAACAACAACAGCACATTCAGCTGCTGCTGCAACAGCAGCAGCACAATCAGCTGCTGCTGCTGCTGCTGTAATAGCAGCCGCAACACCAGCGGCTGCTACTGCTGCTGCAACAGCAGCAATTTCAGCTGTTGCTGCACCAGCAATAGCAGCAATCCCAGCTGCTGCTGCTGCTGCTGCAACAGCAGCATTCCCAGCTGCTGATGCTGCTGCAACAGCAGCAATCCCAGCTACTACAGCAGCAATCCCAGCTGCTGCACCAGCTGAACTTGCTGTAGTAGTAGCAGTATCCATTTTTGCTGCTGCTACAACATGTATTTCTGCTGTTGTAGCAGCAGCGTCCCTCCCCGGACACGCCACCACCGCGCCACCAACTTTGGTGGCTGACACGGCAGCGACATCTCCCTCACCACAAGCTTGCGATGGTCATCTACTGCATATCTTTCTCAGCAAACTGCAGTCACGAGTTCAACAAAATCCAGCTGATTCTCAGGCAATCCGAGCGGTGGCGGCGTTGTACCACTCATGGAGAGCTCGCAACGGTCGAGTCCACAACAAACCTTTTCCGTTGCCTCGAGTTATCGCTGCACTTGTTTATTTTAACGAAGCTCATGAACAACTTTCATACAACGTGGGGAACTGGGATCCCAACAGCCTCGAAGGCTGTTGTTACCCCTCTGCATCCCATTGGGATCTCCCACCCCTGCGATGGATTAAGGTGAACTTTGATGGCTCCGTTAAATAGAACGGTGCGGCAAGCGCAGGTGGAGTTGTTCGAGATCATCAAGCAATTTCCTAGTAGCAACTGGTTCCAAACTCTATACTCATGCCACTCTTATAGCAGAAGCGAGGGGAGCCCTCATTGCGGTGACAGCCGCCCAGGAGTGGGCGACTATGGCGGACGGGATTTAGATAGAGGGCGACTCAGCCATTATTATTGCGGACCTTCAGCGGGCAGCCCGAGGACACCCCCTTTACGAGACCAAGGCTCAGATCGCCGACCTTTTTTGCGCCTTCAAGGCATACAGGATATCTCATGTATACAGAGCTGCTAATAGAGCGGCCGATTTTGTAGCTTCCTTTTCTTGTTTAGATAATACAGAGTGGCGTAGGGGCATGTCCCTCCCACTCGATTTTTGCACGATTCTCGACGAGGATCGAACCTTTTATACTTGATGTATCTTTTTTTACTGTTATAGTATTATAGGCTACGGACGAATTTCAAGGAACCCAAAAACTTTTGGTGGGTTAGACTGGACAGAGTCTGCTTTAACTCAGCGGCTTTATCTGCTCTCCCGGGCTCTGCTGTTACTCACCTTACCAGAATTGGGTCAGATCATTGCCCGCTCTTGGTTCAAGGTAGAAACTTAAGAGTTTAAACCGCAAGGCGGCATCCTGAAATTTGAAGATGTCTGGCTTGACGAAGACGTTTCCAAGGAGATTGTGGTTAGGGCTCAACCACAAGTTCGCCCGCACACTTTGCGCCCTTATGTTTTGGAGTCGGGAGAAGTTTGGGGATATCCAGGCCTACGACAGAATGAGGTGGGATTTTTTACAAAAAATCCTTCAGCACTTTGGCTTCCCTGACACTTGGAGCAGTTGGGCCTTAGCTTGTGTTGAAGCCCTGAGATTTGCTTTGATGATAAATGGACAAAAATCCAACTGGATAGAAGCAACTTGTGGCTTCCAACAGGGTTGCCTTTTGTCTCCGTATTTGTTCATTCTCTGTTCTGAACTTTTTTCCCTCCTTATTAACCAACACCAGAATAGAGATGACCTGTTGGGGATCCGAACTACAGCACATGGGCCCCTTATCACCCACCTTTTGTTTGCAAATGACATTCTCATGTTTGCCCCTACAGAGCTGTCAGAATCCTGAATAGTATCTTCGATACCTATTGCAGTTAGTCTGGACAGAAAATCAATAAGGCTAAGTCCTCCATTTGTTTTAGCAGGAAGATGAACGAAAGCCGGAAGCGTATAATTGCTAACAAATGGTGGTTTCGTACGCAAGCTGAGGGCAAGTACTTGGGCATTCCGCTCATCAGTAGGAGGCCAGTAAAAGCCGACTTCCACCATATTATTGAATCTGTAAGGGGAAGAATTTCTTCGTGGGGCACCAGGCACCTATTCCTTGCTAGCAGAGTCACACTCATTAATAGCGTGCTCACCTCTATTCCTATCTTCTCCCTCTCCCATACCTTTGTCCCTGATAATGTTTTGGTGGAGATTGAGAAGTGAATTAGATGCTTTCTATGGAGCGGCAACCTAACTTCGAATGCAGCTCATCTAGTGGCATGGGAGCATGTGACCAAGCCAAAGAATGTTGGGGGGTTGGGCATCCACCGTTTGGAGGAATGGCGCTCTATTCTCGTGGCCAAACTAGCCTTCAATTTTCTTACTAACGCGGGCACCCTTTGGGTCAAATGCTTCCAGGCCAAATACGGAAATAGAGAGATTACCTTCTCCACCAAAAGGGGTGATTCGTGGGCTTGAAAACTTATTTGTCAGGGAGGGACTACAACCTTACTAAACTCTATGTGGAAGATTGACAGTGGTGGCAGTACCACAGTGATGGAAGACGCCTGGGTTAATTCCAACACGTTCTTGAGGTGGCCTACCTTCATCAATACTACTGAACTGCCCCCCCTGAACGTTCAGCAGCTCCTCCAGGTGAATGGTGAGTGGAACCATTCTGAGCTACATAAATTCTTTGGCTCAGAGTTAGCGCTGAGAATAGGCAGGCTACCAAGGCTCGATAAGGAGGAAAGGGATAGCCTTATTTGGCTTAAGTCTGATTCTACCAAATCCCCCACCACAGCTCTTTATAGAGATCTCTTTCGCGGCAGAGAACTCCCACACAGTTGGGTCTGGAAGTTGTGCGCGCAGCCCCGCTTTGTCACTTTTCTCTGGAGGATTTGTTGTGATGCTATCCCCACTTTTTCCTGGTTCAAGCATAGGCACCTGCGGGAGTCTAGTAGATGCCCATGAGGTTGCTCTGCCGACGAGGATGTGCAACACTTTGTCTGTGAGTGTAACTTTACTTGCGCCGTCTTTGATGCCCTACAATGGGAGGGGGCGGAGTTAGCAACAGGGGTTGATGTTGTGCTACCTACTAGTACCTTGACCCCACCGCAGCATGACCCAGTCAGTCGGAAGTGCAACAAACGAAAGGCTTTCACCACAGCTGTGCCGAATGCAAAAGCGAAGAAAGTACAACCTGCAACCCCCATTCCAGTTGTTGATTTCTGTCCCGCTAGCTCTACAACTCTTCCTACCTTGCAAGGCACGAGACAGAACTCGCCCAAGACAATGCGTGATACTATCCTAACCACTCTGAGCCCTCATAGCTGGCATGATGATGGCAACATATCCCGCCGAAAAACACCGAGACCTGCTGGCAGCAGCAGGAACTCCTTTGATGCTAACCTTTTTTCTGCAGGTTGCGGCGACGATGGTGAATCCAATACAAAACCGGGGCTGCGGAACCGACTCCCTATGGCTGCTCCTTGCGATGCGCAGCCCCGGGCAGCTACAACAGCGACAGCAGCAACACAACCTGCTGCTGCCACAGCTACAACAGGAGCACAGCCTACTGCTGTCGCAGCTACTGCAGGAGCAAAATCTGCTGCTGCCGCAGCTACAGCAGCAGCAAAACCTGCTGCTGCCATAGCAGGAGCAGCAGCTAAAACTACTGCTGTCGCAGCAGCAACAACAACACAAACTGCTGTTGCGACAGCAGCAGCTAATCCTGCTGTTGCTATTGCAGCAGCAGCACTTTCCACTGCTGTTGCCTTAACAGCAACAGCTCAATCAGCTGCTACTGCTGTTGTCGCAGCAGCAATACCTACTGCTGCTATAGCAGCAGCAATCGCAAGCCCAGCTGCTGCTGCTGCAGCAACAACAGCAACCCCAGCTGCTGCTGCTGCAGCTGCAGCTATAGCAGAAACCACTGCTGCTGCAGCAGCAACCACTACTGTTGCAGTAGCAGAGTTCAACTCTGCTGCTACAGCAGCAAGCCATTCAGCTGATGTAGCAGCAGCTAAACATGTTGTAGCAGCAGCAGAATTTAATTCTGCAGCTGCTACAGCAGTCATTCCTGCTGCTGTAACGTCCCAAGCTCACGATGGTCATCTTCTGCACATTTTTCTCAGCAACTTGTAGGCACTAGTTCAACAAAATCAAGCTGATCCTCAGGCCATCCGTGTGGTGGCTGCATTGTACCACTCTTGGCGAGCTCGCAACGGTCGGGTCCACAACAAACCGTTTCTGTTGCCTAGAATAATAGCTGCACTAGTTTATTTTAGCGAAGCCCAAGAATAACCTTCATCCAATGT
Source organism: Apostasia shenzhenica (assembly GCA_002786265.1). NCBI lineage: Eukaryota > Viridiplantae > Streptophyta > Magnoliopsida > Asparagales > Orchidaceae > Apostasia > Apostasia shenzhenica. The sequence continues at coordinate 80,251 of KZ451936.1, read as the reverse complement.
GGGGAACTGGGATCCCAACAGCCTTGAAGGCTGCTGTTACCCCTCTACATTCCATTGGGATCCCCCACCCCCACGATGGATTAAGGTGAACTTCGATGGCTCCGTTAAACAGAACGGTGCGGTAGGCGCAGGTGGAGTTGTCCGAGATCATCAAGGCAATTTCCTAGCAGCAATTTGTTCTAAGTTCCATACTTATGCCACTCCGACAGCAGAAGCGAGGGCAGCCTTCATTGCAGTGACAGCCGCCCAGGAGTGGGCGACTACGGTGGACAGGATTTGGATAGAGGGTGACTCAGCCATCACTATTGCGGACCTTCAGCGGGCAGCCAGAGGACACCCTCCCGACAAGACCATGGCCCAGATTGCCGAACTTTTTTGCGCCTTCACGGCTTATAGAGTTTCTCATGTATACAGAGCCGCCAATAGAGCGGCAGATTTTATAACTTCCTTTTCTTGTTTAGATGATATAAAGTGGCGTAGGGGCATGTCCCTCCCACTCGATTTTTGTGCGATTCTCGACGAGGATCGAACCTTTTGTACCTGATGTATCTTTTTTACTGTTATAGTATTATAGGCTACGGCCGAATTTCAAGGAACCCAAAAACTTTTCTCGGAACCCAAAAACGTTTTTTGGGAGAGCTCTCATTTGCAGGTTTGACCAGTGTTGACCAAGGCAGAGAGCTGGGGAACAAGCGTTCGGGGGGAAGGCAAGCCTCCCCGCCAGAAACTCATGTACGGTGCAGCATGGAAGAGGAAGGAGGAATGGTGGCTGCTGCTGTAGCTAAAATGGAAGGCTGCGGCAACTCCAAGCAAGCCATTTCACTTAAACAGTGATCATCCTCCCCATCGGCGGCGCTTAGGTCGCCATTAACAGAATAGAAAATAAGCAGATCTGGAGAAACAGAACCTTCTTCCCATCCTGCAGCCGCAGGAAATGCTGGAAACGCAGACGCCAACCGCGCTTCCGTGCGTGGCGCTCTGGCAGGTCGCAGATCACAGGTGATGGCCAGCAAGTACCAACAAACAGAGGAACTTGCTGCTGCAGGAACCGCAGGAAGCGCTGATGCAGGAACCTCTGTGAGTGGAGTGTTGGGATCAGGCCTTCGCGCAAAAAACACAAATGAAACCTCGACTACAGCAGGGCGCAACAGATCCAACAGAACAGAGCACATTACGCATGATGCAGCTGCTGTTCACGTTGGAAACGCAAGCAAAAACAGAGCAAGCAGTGAGGAAAATGCTGTCATCAGCAGCGCCAGCACACGAGATGGACTACATTACAGCTTTCACAAGGAAGATGACAGTCAGCGGTTCCGCATCTCTCCCTCACCGCAAGATGGAGCTTCCCCTGTTGCAGTCCGCTGCGAATCCAGCAAAACAGAGGAGTCTCCAGCCCAAAACAGAGCTGTTCCTGGTGCTGTTTTTGATGACCATGCAATCAAAAACAGTGCCTCCTCCTCACCGCAAGCTGGAGCTGCATCGGCTGCAGCGAATTTCACAACTCTAGCTGCTGTTAATGGTGGAGTCTCAGCCCGAAACAGAGCCACAGACGTTAGCTTTGCAAGCAACAACAACGCCAATAAATTTGAAGGGCAGATTTCCAGCCACCGCACGGAGCAAGATGCCCAGCTGCTGGCCTCCTCCCCCTCGCAGCAAGCTTCCCCCTCGGCACACAATCGAGGTATGAATCCCCCTCACCCTGCGGCCCGGGGGGTGGCCGCACATTCAATTGCGTAAATTTTACTCCGGGTGAGGATGCGAGAGGCCCGTTTGGGCAGTCCGGTATGCAGGTCGAATAGGCGCAGCCCAAAATAGAGCCTGCACCATGTTTTCCAGCATCCAACTTCTCCATCAGCTCCAATAAGTCCAACAGCAGAAATTGCACACCAACCGTTCGACAGAATGCCGCAATCAGCATTCTGCAGCAGTCTGCCACTTCCAGCCAGCCCAGCAGCCGCCTGCAACTTCCAGTGTTCCATTCTGCACCTTCCACTTAGACTGCAGCACCTTTCAGCCTCAGTAACAGCGATCGCCCACCAAGTGCTCGACAGAATGCCACAACCAACATTCTGCATCATTCTGCTGAGTCCAGCCAGCCCAACAGCCCCCTACACCCTCAGTCCACTGCAAACCAACTAACCTCTCAGCCCTCACTGCAGAAATCAGTGGTGAACCCCAACCAACTGCAAGGCCATTTACTGCAGAATAGGCCTCAAATTAATAGCAATTCGCCTCTACAACAACCTCAATTATCTCGCGCAGCTAACACCGCTTGGACTCGTCGGGATTATGTTAGTTTCGGAGACATAGATCTCTCAAAATCAGCCCACATTCAAGACGGAGTGGTCCAGCTTGACAAAGCTTCAATCTCTTACATGCAATCCAAGCTAGCTTCCGCGCTTGTAGGCAAAATATTTGGGAGAAGGCTGCCTTTTCAATTTCTCTCAACTGAGCTTCATAAGCGGTGGGGGCACTACGATGACTTTAGATTCCTCGACGCCAGCAAGGACAGTTTCATCTGTCACTTTGAGAATGAAACGGATCGAGACACGGTGATCCGCAGTGGACCTTGGACGGTGGCGGGTCAAATCCTAGGACTTGATGTTTGGTCTCTGGATTTTGATCCCTCTTCGGTTGGAGTCTTGACCCCACTCTGGATCCGACTCCCTACGCTCCCCCTCTATTGTTGGGGAAAGGAGAACCTAGCTAGAATTTCTTCGGAAATTGGTGCTCCGTTATAGCTTGACCCCGTCACCGCCAATATGGAGAAGATTGCTTTTGCCAGAGGTTAATTTAACCCAACCTCTCAAACCGGGTGTCTGGATAAACGGACCTAAAGGCCAATTCTTTCAAAGGGTCGAGTATGAAGGCATCACAGTAGCCTGCTTTAACTGTGGTGTAGTAGGCCACAGGGACCAAAGTTGCCCCCTCCTTAGGCCACAAATGCAAGTTGATACAACCACCCGCTCTACCCTGCTCGCCTCTGACGATATGATGGATATTACCACCAGTCATGTAGCCCCCAGCGAGAAGGTATGCAAACCTACAAATTACTCCAGTCAGGATGGCAACTATATGCCCGGCCAACCTGCCCACCCGGGGGATGCGACAAAGGCAACTGTCGGCCCGTTGATGCTTGTGACCAATAAGCGCAGGAAATCACACAGCTCGACTGGACAGCTACCCACGCTGGTGGCAACCAATAATCTCAACAAGCCTACTCAGACCCACCCCCTGAAATCAACCAGGCAACAATAGCGTTCTTCCGCCCAGCAATATCGAGCTGTGGGACAGCTAACTACGGGACCTAAAGCACCACAAAACAGCCAATTACACAGCATATAGCTGCAGAACAGTGCTGATTTGCAGCTTTTTGTAGATTCCCAGCAATGCAGACCTCCGGGACAGCACGCAACAGGGCAGGAACTGCTGCAGAACAAGGAAAAAAACAATACAAAGATGCCAAAAAGTGTAGTTTTTCCTGAAATTCGGCCGTAGCCTATAATACTATAGCAGTAAGAGGAGATACATCAGGTACAAAAGTTTCGATCCTCGTCGAGAATCGCACAAAAATCGAGTGGGAGGGATATGCCCCTACGCCACTCTGTATCATCTAAACAAGAAAAGGAAGCTACAAAATCGGCCGCTCTATTAGCGGCTCTGTATACATGAGTAATCCTATAAGCCTTGAAGGCGCAAAAAAGGTCGGCGATCTGGGCCGAGGTCTTGTCAGGAGGGTGTCCTCTGGCT
>KZ451935.1:4992449-5003307 GCA_002786265.1 Apostasia shenzhenica | reverse complement strand
ATATTTTTCCATCCAAATTTTAATTTTTAACTTTCTTCAATTTCTAACGCCTCCTCAACTTACAAACACACCCTTATCTTATCTATAACTATGATATAAGTACGAAATGAAGGGCGAAAAAAATATTGGTCTTAGGCACTGGTACTATAATTCATATCTATCAATGTGTGAGAATTCATAATATTTTCCAGTAAAAAGAATTGAGGCAATATTGCTTAGGATTGGGGTGTCTTCAGGAGGTCACCGATCACGCGAGAACCCACACAATCCGAGTACTACTGGGCTTCCACTCACCACAACGCACTTTTTAACCTCGGCTGTGGACCGTGGTCTCTGGATCTGGATCGCGGTGGCTTCTAGTGTCTGGTATTAGTCGCATCGTTGTTAGTTTTTCTGAACCTAGCTATTTAGTGCACCCCGAGACTGCTGACCCGCCCCGGATGACCTTCAATTGTCTCGAAGCTTTTCTATTCTCTTTGAGGAATTTAAGTAAGTGCCACACCGAAATAAAGATTTATTTCTTTCTAATATGATTTTCCTGGGAAGCCATCGAGCGTGCAGGTTTCGCGGCGTCTTCCGGCTCAGCTCGCCGCTGGCACCCAGGAACCCTTCGCCGCTCCGCCGGGAGAACGCATTTAGGGCGGCTGGCTGCAAACACGTGCTGTGGGCACTGCACACGACCTACGTGTGATGTTTCATTTTCCAGGGCACAAACGACACTGACATACGGGACGAGGATGGCTGCTCTGGGGAAGTGCTTCAGGCTGCATCCTACCTTGCTACTCCCATCGGACAGGAAGGCTCCTCCTCGGCACCCGGCGCCACAAGCCAGCGTCTCGCATTCCACTTACACTCTTACGCGGGATTTTCTGGGGCTGATGCCAGGGGATGCCCGGTGCTTTAGTGCTGCGGTCCTCCGGCATCTTTCACTTCCGGTATGTTCATTACTTGGGCTCACGCACCCGTGGAGTGTTTCACTTTCTGTGTGAAGATCGTCTCTAGGTTGTGCCGGAGCTATCCCGAGGCCGTTTCTTACCCCTTTAGATTCCAATCGGACTTCTGTTTCTCTTGTTCACACTCATTAGTCTTTACTTCCTCGTCAACACATTTGCAGAACTTAGCAGAGGCTTATTATGCCATAAATTTGATATCAAAAGATCCAGCAACTTGCTGAGGGTGTCCTTCTTGTTTTAAAAAACTGTCTTTTCAAATTGAAATTTTCCAACCTCAACTATTCAGTGATATGCAGTTTTGCTGGACAAGGGTTATGTCATTTTCCAAAGTTTTGATGCTCACAAGGTGTTTTTATCTCTATTCTCGCTTTCTTTCAATTTTGGGTATCCGCGTTCACTGTTTTGAGAAAGAATTTATAACCCATTCCATTCAATTATTTCACTATTATCCTCTGAACCATCGGAAACTGAGGTATGTAATTCGTTCTCAACCCGACTTTCTCTTACTTTTCACCAGCTGAAATCATCCTTATTAGTAGACTCGACTGGCTTTCAATTAATCTTCCGGTTACTTTGTTTCACATATTCCCATTCACTGTCTTGGAGAATTTCCTCTCATTTTTTCTTTATTCCAGCATCATGGTCATTTTTATCAGCCTTTTAATTCTGCGGTTTCTTCAAAGAAGAACAATTGTCCCATTAGGAGCGGCTCAGTTAAAAGCCACGTGCACTAGAAAGTTCTTCAGTTCCTGAACACGCATACTCCACACATTCGTCGTGGTGTCTAGTCATATTCCTCGTCTCCGGAGCACGACTAGATAGCGCAACACCGTGCCACCCTTCAACCATCCTGGTGTAGAGGAGATAATCCTCTAGCTGTAGCTTTACTCATCCTAGATCACTTGCTCTCGATCGCTCTATTTAGACTCCATAACGCTTGCAGGCACTGGCACGAACACAGCTTTGGATCTACTAAAAATACGAAACTCTGCGATCTCTGATAGCAACGACTCGGAGTCATACCAGTCAAAACTTATAACGCCTCAGTACCAATGCTTAAGCCGCCGCATGCGTCAATACCTTCCCAAAGCTGCCATACTGTGCAGAAGACGACTCTCCTTCACGGTGATTCATCTAACATCCACCGGAATTCCTAGGAAAATTAATCCAAAGGCACGGTGCAAAATACATCAATGGCCTCTCTCAACTCTACAAAATCCGTAGTACCGAGGCTTGATACATATTTCATAGGATCATTTTCGTCAACATAAATACAAACTGTTTTTCCCAAAGTCTATTGAAAAATCCCCTGGGTCACAAAAATTAATGAAGAGGTGCCATGTTATCCATTAGACCAAAAACTGCATCCACCTTTCAATTTAAAGAAATAAAAAACCTTCTATATTCTGAGAGATCAGGTTTTGCCATAAACAAATTTACACCAACCAAAGATAACTCAAAAAGGGCTTGCCATCCTCTTGAAATTTCATCCTTAGTATAAGGAAAAAGTCAATAGCATCTTTATTTCATGTGGGTATGGTTTTTTTATCCAACTGTAATTAAAAACGGGGGCACAGCACAGTTTTTAACACATATCATAGAAAGATTTAAGCTGATCTTTATCCCCATCACAACCAAATAACAGCCCAGCAGTTAAAAACGTCACAAAAAATAAAGGAACTAGAGGCGACAAAGGGTGCAATATACGCGACATTGCTGAGGACCAACCGCAAGAACAGAAAGAAACAACAGCAGAGCCAGAATAAGCATACGAGCAAGAGCCCAAGTCAGAATTAAAGGCAGAAAAGAATGAAGTTAAAAGAAGAAAAACGAGGGGGAAAAACACCACACTCACAGCAAATACAGCCAGAAAAGAACCTTCAAGACACATCTCGCCACCGACTCAAGAAAAATTATCAGCGAGAGGAGGGATAGAAAGAAATCGCCACCTACCAACTCCAGGAGAGGAACTCCAGCAAGGCACCAACCACGACCCCAAGCAAAGGAGAAACGTACCTTCGAAACCGCCAATCTCGCCGTCTGACAATGAAATAAGATCCCCCGCAACCGCTGTAATCGTAGTGCCTACTTGCTTGCATCCCGTACGAGCCCGATCTTATCCCCGCAAGCAAGCGTTCTAGCCTCCCTCAGTCAGCGATAGAAGGAGAAAGGATGCACCCACTCCCTCCTTCTACAGGCTGGAGAGGAGAAAACCACTAAAAGAAGACAGTACTCTACAGATTACCGCAACCGCGTGCGAACATCCAGGAGCAATCCAGTCTCCACTACGAAATCCAGGAGCGAGATCTCACAAAGAGAAAGGCAAGAAACCGACGATCTAACCCCTTCCAATTGTCTTCTAAGAAAGAATTAAGGGCCAAAAGGATTCTCTCATGCAAATCGAGCAGATCTTGCGGTGAATCCGTCACCCCCAACCGAAGGAAGAAAAGAAGGAAGAGGCCGATCTCCCACCTCACTCAAAAGGAAACCGCCGATGGAAGATTCAGCGATCAAGCCTCCCACGGACCAACGAATCCGGTAAGCCGGCGAGAAGCCGAGCGATTTCGCCGTCTGCGAAGGGGTAAAATTCTCAAAATCTCTCCGATTTCTAGAGAGAGGAGCGCTCCTCCGCCTAGAGAGAGAAGAGATAAATTTCTAATAATGGCTTGCTCTCGATGGATTTTTATTTTAGAATATTTATTTACACTAGTATGTTTTCACGTGCCTTGCACGTGATTTTATTAGCAATCGAGCTGTAACGGTTTTACTTAATTTTATTTAATTCAAATCGATTTTTAAAAAAATTGATAATAAAACTCGAGAAAAGTCTGTTCTAACAAATTTCTTATGATTAGAACTAACTCTTGAATTCTTTTTTTACGTTCGCATTAGCACTAAGCAAGGCACGATCCCGGTACATTGCATGAAAACAGATAGGATGCAGTTATAATTTTTATTTTGTACGTATAGGTTATATATATTTTTTTTTTATTTGATTGTTTCAATGTTATTATATTGAAAAATAACAAAACAATTCAGTGACATGGTCAATTTGATATTCGTTTTTTACTGTTACAATAAGAAAAATATTATATTAATTACACCCAGGTGGGCTCGCACACAACTAAACAGCTATTAACCAAAATAAGCTTACAAGGAGTAATTAAATCCACGACAACAGTACATATATTTTTGAATTAGGCCATCTTAAATTTTCTCTACAATTTATATTGTTATACTTTATAGTTACTTTTTCAGAATTATAGAAAATATAATTTATTTATGTAGTCTAGATTGTCAATTTCTTAACTTTTTTCAACCCAGGGCAAAATTAATCACTGTATTATATTTCTTTAAGTAAATTTAAATATATAAAAGTAGCAAGAAGTTTATTAATTAAAATTGTCCAAGTCTTGTAACATACTAACTTAAGCTATAATAACTAATATTGTGATTTTCTAATCTTAAATATTGTAATTATATTAATACCATTATCTACATAGTATATAACAATAGTACGCATTCACAACTAAATAATAATAACAAAGACTTAAATAAGATATAATAGAGGAACCATTTTACAACAAAAAAAATAATAAAATAGTCTAGTTATAAGTGACCCGTTATTACATTAACATGTACGATAACAAATAAAAAGGATTATCAATATATACCATTAACTAGAAGATATAAGACTGAAGTACGTTAAAGGTCTTAACAAAGTAACTTGCAATTATTTATTAGTATTCGGCTAAGTCACACAAACGTTCATGGGCGATTTGCTTTTTCGTACATTGTAATAGGCTAAACATAGTCCGTACTTTTGTATATATATTGTATATATTTCATATACAACACATAGTTAGCTTAAGTATTAAATAAGCTTTTATTATAAAACAAAAATATATAACATTATCTTGAAAAAATAAGGATGAAATTAGAGACAATAATAAATTATTATTTCTTATTCTGAAAATACTATAATTATAAACTATAATGGTAGAAAATGTTAGATGGGCTAATTCAAAATTTATGTATGTTTCGTTTCTTAATTACTCTGTAAGCTATTTTGGGTTTTGCTGTTTAGTTTGTGTGAGCCCATGGGTGATTATAAAAATATTTTTCTTAATTGTAACAAAAAAAATATCAAATTAGATGAATTGTTTGTTATTTTTTAAATATAATAACATTGAACAATCAAATAAATAAAATATAAATATACGTACAAAATAAATTATAACTGGCATCCTATCTTTTTCATGCAATGTACACGTGCTGTAGTGGCAACGATAAAAGAATTCAATTATTCTAATCTAAAAATTTTAAACAGACTTTTCTCAGTTTATTATCAATTTTTTTTACAATCGATTTGATTAAAATAAATTGCTCATTGCTAATCAAATCACTGCAAGGCACGTGAAACATACTAGTGTTATAAATTCATTTTAAATAAAAATCATCGAGCAGCTATTATTAGAAATTATCTCTTCTCTCTCTAGGCGGGAGCTTCTCTCTCTAGAAATGGAAGATTTTGGAGTTTACCCTTCGCAGACGGCGAAATCGTCCGCTTCTCGCTGGCTACCGGATTCGTGTTCCGTGGGAGGCTTGAATCCGCTGAATCTTCATCGTATCGGCGGTTTCCTTTTGAGTGAGGTGGGGGGAGATTCGGCTCTTCTTCTGTCTCTTCTTTCTTCCTTCGGTTGGGGTGACGGATTCACCGCAAGATCTGCTCGATTTGCGAGAATCCTTTGCCCTTAATTCTTCTTAGAAGACAATTGGAAGGGGTTAGATCGTCGGTTTCTTGCTTTTCGTCTTTTGTGAGATCTCGCTCCTGGGATTTCGTGGAGACTGGATTGCTCCTGGATGTTCGCCGGTTGCGGCTTAATTACTGGTCTTCTTTAGCGGTTTTCTCCTTCCAGCTTGTAGAAGGAGGGAGTGGGTGCATCTTTCTCCTTCTATCGCTGACTGAGGGAGGCTGGAACGCTTGCTTGCGGGAAGATCGGCTTCGACGGTGCAAGCAAGTAGGCACTACGATTACAGCGGGTTGGCGGGGGATCTTATTTCATTGTCAGACGGCGAGATTGGCGGTTTCGAAGGTACGTTTCTCATTTGCTTGGGGGGTTGGTGCCTTGCTGGAGTTCCTCTCCTGGAGTTGGAGGTGGGATTTCTTTCTTCCTCCTCTCGCTGAATTTTGGATTGGCGGCAAGTTTTGAAGGTTTTTTTCTGGCTGTATTTGCTGTGAGTGGGTTTTTTCCCCTCTTTTCTTCTTTACTTCATCTTTTCTGCCGTTATTCTGCTTTGGCTGTGTATTTCTTATTCTGTGCTCTGCTGTTTTTCTTTCTGTTCTGCGGTGCTCACCATCTATTTGACGGTTTGCCCCTTTGGCCTTCCTTTATTTTTTGTGACTTGTTTTACTGCTGGGCTGTTATTTGGTTGTGATGGGGGATAAAGATCAGCTTAAATCTTTCTCTGATATTGTTAAAAACTGTGCTGTTGCCCCTATTTTAATTACAGTGGATAAAAAACCATACATGAATAAAGATGCTATTATTTTTTCCTATACTAAGGATGAAATTCAGAGGATGGCAAGCCCTTTTGAGTTATCTTTGGTTGATAAGTTTGTTTATGGCAGACCTGATCTCTCAGATATCAGAAGGTTTTTTATTTCTTTAAATTTGAAAGGTGGATGCAGTTTTGGTCTAATGGATAACAGGCACCTCTTCATTAACTTTTGTGACCCAGGGGATTTTCATAGACTTTGGGAAAAACAGTTGTATTATGTTGAGAAGTGTCCTATGAAATTATCCAAGTGGTACCCTGGTTTTAGAGTTGAGAAGGAATCTTCTATTTGCCCGGTTTGGATTAATTTTCCTAGGATTCCGGTGGAGTTTAGATGTGAAGTTTTGAATTGAGCTTCAGTTTACGGTAAGCCTGTTAAGATAGATGAGGCTACTGTTAAATTTTTAAAACCTTGTTCTGCCAGAGTTTTAGTGGAAATGGATGTGAGTATAAAGCACATGGAGGAATTTTGAGTGGATGTGGAAGGTAAAGACAAATATTGTAAAAAGTTTGTTTTTGAACATAAACCTCTTTATTGTAGTCACTGTTTTAAACTTGGACATAATTTGGACAATTATTTCTTGAGAAACCCAGAATTAAAGACTGATAAAAACAGAATGATGCTGGAAAAAGAAAAATGCAGAGGAATTCTCAAACTGTTGGGAATATGGAAAAAAGTAGGGAAATAAATGAAAAGCAGGAATTACTAAATATGGATGGATTTCAGCTGGTGAAAACTAAGAGAAAATGGGTTGAGAAAGGATACATACCTAGTTTGAATGTTCAAGAGGATAAGGAAAATGATTTGGATATAAATTCTTCTCAAAACAGTGAACGGGATATCCAAAAATTGAAAGAACAGCAGAATGAAGATAACACCTTAGAGCATCAAACTTTGGAAAATGACAACCTTGTCCAGCAAACTCATATCACTGATAGTGAGGTTGGAAAATTTCAATTTGAAAGACAGTTTTTTAAACAAAGAAGAGACCCTCAGCAGTTGTGGACTCTTTGATAAAGTTTATCATAACAGATTCTCTGTTCTAAATGTTGATGAGGAAATAAATAATGAGGTGAACAAAAAAGATGATTAATCTAAATAGACGTCGGTAAACTAATAATACGAGTGCGATCATATCAGCACTAAAGCACTGGATCCCATCAGAACTCTACAGTTAAGCGTGCTTGGGCAAGAGTAGTACTAAGATGAGTGACCTCCTAAGAAGTCCTCGTGTTGCATTCTTTTTCTGAAAAAATCAAGTGAGTTAAGCGTGCTAGGGGGGAGCGGCGAAGGGGTTGGGCGGCGCACTGGGAAGCTGGCAAAATGCGATGGCTTCCTAGAAAATCATTTAGAAGAAATTAATTTTATTTCGGAGTTTGAATTCCGTCAAGAGAATAGAAAGTCAAAATGGGGCGTTAGCACCCGGGGTAATCTAAATAGACATTGGCTAATTAACAATACGAGTGCGACCATACCAGTACTAAAGCACCGGATCCCATCAGAACTCCACAGTTATGCATGCTTGGGCGAGAGTAGTACTAGGATGGGTGATTTCCTGAGAAGTCCTCGTGTTGCATTCTTTTTCTGAAAAAAATCACGTGAGTTAAGCGTGCATGGGCGGGTGCAGCGAAAGGATGTGCGACGCGCTGGGAAGCCGTCGCGTTGCGTCAGTTTTCTAGAAAATCATTTAGAAATAAATAAATTTTATTTCAGGGCTTAAATTCCATCAAAAGAAAAGAAACTCAAAATCGGGCGTCAGCCTCCCGGGTGATCTAAATAGACGTCGGCAAACTAAAAATATGACTGCGACCATACCAGCACTAAAGCATTCAATCCCATCAAAACTCCGTAGTTAAGCTTGCTTGGGCGAGAGTAGTACTAGGATGGGTGCCCTCCTGGGAAGTCCTCATGTTGCATTCTTTTTCTAGAAAAAATCACATGAGTTAAGTGTGCTTGGGCGGGGGCGGCGAAGGGTTGGGCGACGCGCAGGGAAGCCGTCGCGCTGCGCCGGTTTTCTAGAAAATTATTTAGAAAGAAATAAATTTTATTTCGGGGTTTGAATTCCGTCAAGAGAATAGAAACCCAAATAGGGCGTTAGCGTCCCGGGTGATCTAAATAGACGTCGACAAAATAACAATACGAGTGTGACCATACCAACACTAAAGTACCGGATCCCATCAGAACTCCGCAGTTAAGCGTGCATAGGCGAGAATAGTATTAGGATGGGTGACCTTCTGAGAAGTCCTCGTGTTGCATTCTTTTTTTTTGGAAAAAATCACGTGAGTTAACAGTGCTTGGGCGGGAGCGACGAAGGGATGGGCGATGTGTTGGGAAGCCGTCGCGTTGCGCCGGTGTTCCAGAAAATCATTTAGAAAGAAATAAATTTTATTTCGGAGCTTGAATTCCGTCAAGAGAATAGAAAGTCAAAATCGGGCGTCAGCGCCCCGGGTAATCTAAATAGACATCGGCTAATTAACAATACGAGTGCGACCATACCAGCACTAAAGCACCAGATTCCATCAGAACTCCGCAGTTATGCATGCTTGGGCGAGAGTAGTATTAGGATGGGTGACCTCCTGGGAAGTCCTCGTGTTGTATTCTTTTTTTGGAAAAAATCACGTGAGTTAAGTGTGCTTGGGCAGGAGCGGCGAAGGGATGGACGGCGCGCTGGGAAGCCGTTGCGTTGCGCCGGTGTTCTAGAAAATCATTTAGAAAGAAATAAATTTTATTTCGGGGTTTGAATTCCGTCAAGAAAATGGAAAGCCAAAATCGGGCGTTAGCGCGACAGGTAATCTAAATAGACGTCGGCAAACTAACAATATGAGTGCGACCATACCAGCACTAAAGCACCGGATCCCATCAGAACTCTGCAGTTAAGCGTGCTTGGACGAGAGTAGTACTAGGATGGGTGACCACCTCAAAAGTCCTCGTGTTGTATTCTTTTTCTGGAAAAAATCACGTGAGTTAAGCGTACTTGGGCGGGAGCGGCGAAGGGTTGGGTGGCGCGCTGAGAAGTTGGCGGAACGCGATGACTTCCTAGAAAATCATTTAGAAAGAAATAAATTTTATTTCGGAGCTTCAATTCCGTCAAGAGAATAGAAAGTCCAAATCGGGCGTCAGCGCCCCGGGTAATCTAAATAGACATCGGCTAACTAGCAATACGTGTGCGACCATACCAGCACTAAAGCACCGAATCCCATCAGAACTCCGCAGTTATGCGTGCTTGGGCGAGAGTAGTAGTAGGATGGGTGACCTCCTGGAAAGTCCTCGTATTGTATTCTTTTTTTGGAAAAAAATCACGTGAGTTAAGCGTGCTTGGGCGGGAGCGGCGAAGGGATGGACGACGTGCTGGGAAGCCGTCGTGTTGCGCCGGTGTTCCAGAAAATCATTTAGAAAGAAATAAATTTTATTTCGAAGCTTGAATTCCGTCAAGAGAATAGAAAGCCAAAATCGGGCGTCAGCGCCCCGGGTAATCTAAATAGACATCAGCAAACTAACAATACGAGTGCGACCATACTCGCACTAAAGCACCGGATCTCATTAGAACTCCGCAGTTAAGCGTGCTTGGGCGAGAGTAGTACTTGGATGGGTGACCTTTTAAGAAGTTCACGTGTTGCATTCTTTTTCTTGAAAAAATCACGTGAGTTAAGCGTGCTTAGGCTGGAGCGACGAAGGTGACGCACTGGGAAGACGGCGTTGCGCCGGCGTTCCTCAAAATCATTTAGAATGAAATAAATTTTATTTCGAGGCTTGAATTCTGTCAAGAGAATAGAAACTTAAAATCGGAAGTCAGCGTCCCGGGTGATCTAAATAAACGTCGGCAAACTAACAGTACGAGTGCGACCATGCCAGCACTAAAGCACTGGATCCAATGAGAACTCCGCAGTTAAGCGTGCTTAGGCCAGAGTAGTACTAGGATGACTGACCTCTTGGGAAGTCCTCGTGTTGCATTCTTTTTTTTTGAAAAAATCACGTGAGTTAAGCGTGCTTGGGCGGGAGCGGCGAAGGGATGGGCGGCGCGCTAACGGTGTTCCAGAAAATCATTTAGAAAGAAATAAATTTTATTTCAGGTGTTGAGTTCCGTCAAGATAATAAAAAACCAAAATCGGGTGTCAGCGTCCTAGGTAATCTAAATAGACGTCGGCTAATTAACAATGCGAGTTCGACCATGCCAGCACTAAAGCATCGGATCCCATCAGAACTCCGCAGTTAAGCGTGCTTGGGCGAGAGTAGTATTAGGATGGGTGACATCTTGGGAAGTCCTCGTGTTGCATTTTTTTTTTGAAAAAAATCACGTGAATTAAGCGTGCTTGGGCGGTAGCGGCGAAGGGATGGGCGGCCCGCT
>KZ451935.1:4915018-4987209 GCA_002786265.1 Apostasia shenzhenica | reverse complement strand
TCGGCTAATTAACAATGCGAGTTCGACCATGCCAGCACTAAAGCATCGGATCCCATCAGAACTCCGCAGTTAAGCGTGCTTGGGCGAGAGTAGTATTAGGATGGGTGACATCTTGGGAAGTCCTCGTGTTGCATTTTTTTTTTGAAAAAAATCACGTGAATTAAGCGTGCTTGGGCGGTAGCGGCGAAGGGATGGGCGGCCCGCTGGGAAGCCGTGGCGTTGCGCCGGTGTTCCAGCAAATTATTTATAAAGAAATAAATTTTATTTCGGGGCTTGAATTCCGTCAAGAGAATAGAAACCCAAAATCGGGCGTCAGCGTCCCGGGTGATCTAAATAGACGTCGGCAAACTAACAATATGAGTGCGACCATACCAGTACTAAAACACCAGATCCCATCAGAACTCCGCAGTTAAGCGTGCTTTGGCGAGAGTAGTACTAGGATGGGTGGCCTCCTAACATCGGACGATAATTGTAGAGGACAACAATGCCGTTGCGCACGATTATGATCCCTCGTGCACGAGGTACGATGAAAATGGGGGAAGCGTCGCTTTGGTAACCGTGCGCCGCTTCGAATTCTGAACTTGTCAGAAAGCACGGACGGTCTGATTGCGTCCGCGCACTGATCAAAGAGATCAGACGGCTAGAAGATGAAAGGGCACAGCTGTTTCCCATAAAAGGCTTCCCCAAGTGAGGCGACTGACGCACTTGTCCGTCTTCAAACCCTAAGAGAAGATTTCGCCCCGTCCGTTGTGAAAATCAAACCATGAGAGGGGGAAAGATCGAGTGGGCCGAGTTGGCCAATCAGTTCCACAAGGATACTAGCTATCAGGAAAGTTTCCTGATGGAGCACGAGGTGCTCAACACGACAAGAGGGTTTAGGGGAAACCCCAACTTGACGATTATCCCTCCTACCGCTGATCTCTGACCGTACAGCCCTCCTGAGGGGGCGGTATGCATATACCGGGCGCAGGTGGAGTATGGCCTGATGTTGCTGCCACAACCGGAGTTCAAGGAGATTCTGAACTTATTTCAGATTGTCCCGGCGCAACTCTCCCCCAACGCCATTACCTATATGTATTCATTCCTGAAACTGCTGCAGGCTCAAGGGATACCGTGGACTTTGACGCTGTTCAGGAGTTTGTTCAGCTGGTGGCGGTGCCAGGGTACGGGGGGGTGCCTGGCCTTACGGTCTAAGACGAGGAAGGCGATGTTCTCAGGGGCATGTAGCTCCCATTCCGACTAGAGGGACTACTACTTCTTCGTCGGAGGGGATTTGGGGATCCCACTAACGCCTGGGATGTGCCCCCCTGAGTTTACTGGTGATGCCAAGTGGATGGCTGGGACAACCATCCTAAAAAATCTAAGGAGGCTAAAGGGGCAGAGTTGGCCCTTGAAGGATTTCCTCAGGCATGTGAGAAATGACGTATCTCTGCATGCCAAGGCGTTGGGGTATGCCGTTCTCAAGGAAGTCGTCCCACCCCCCGGCACGGTTCTGATGAAGAGGGCCAGAAGGGGACAACCCCCTGCCACCCAGCTTAGTAAAGAGATTATTGAGATGGGGGAGGAAGGAGAGACAGAGGTTTCAGAGCCAGTTTGTGGCGGAACCGCCGTCGATGTAGTATCCTCTCCTGATGACGCTACAGACAACAGGAAGACCCTGGCTGAGCTGGGGTACACGGGGAAGGGAAAGGGACCCGTGCCAGCCGCCAAGCCCCAGGCAATCCCTAAAGGTGCCACAGGGATTGTTATAGGGGATAAGGAGGAAGGACATAAGGCCGACAGAGGACAGGAAAAGGAGAGGATGGAGGAACCCTGTCTGGCGTTAGTTCCCAGGGAGGTTCCCGGAGAAAAAAGGGGTCTCTCTGGAAGCGCAGGCCCAGAGCCCCCATCAAAGAAGGCGAGAAGTGTGGAGGAAGAAGGTTTTGCTGCCGGGGAGGAACATGATTGGCAGCGGAGCGTGGAGCCCCCCTACAGTACTAACTTCATCGGGATCTTTGGGGACGAAGGCACAAGGATGGCGGTGAGGACGAAAGAGGATGACAAAAGATTGACTGTCATCACTATGCCGACCGTGAACAAGAATTCCGCCTACCGAGGAGAGGTAGGTCTGGCTCTAGGGGGTGGTCTAGTGTCAAAGGACTTGGAGGATAAATTAGAGACGACCTCCACACCAGACCTCTATTCAGGTCTTGCCAACAGGATAGCCACGGTAAAGATCTTCTCCAGGGCTTTCTCTCCCTTTTATTCCTGTGAGCTGACTTCTTTTGTTTGCAGGTCCTCGCTCGCTTGTCGTTGGCTTTGAACAGGGCCATGAGGACCGAGGAGCAAGTGGTGGAGCAAGGACGTCAGCTTCATCAGAGGGATGAAGAGATTGAGGCCTTGAGGGCCCAGCTTGCAATGAAGTCCTCTAAGCTCGATGCCGCTCAGGGGGAAAAGGTTGAGCTACAGGAGGAAAAGGTCAAACTGCAGGAGGAACTCGCAGTGCACCAGTCTGCAATGGGCAAGATGGAAGCTGACAATAAAGCCCTGCGGGAGAAACTTGTCAAAGTCACCGAATACCAGGAAGTCGTTGTTGCGGAGAGGTCTATGGCTGTTGTGGAGGCTTACAAGACGAGCTTACCTTGCAGAAAGAGGAGATTAAAAGGGATCAAGCGAGCATGAGAGGGATTGGCCTCCGCTTTGATCCAAGGGGGCAAAGTCACCGCTGCCGATCTTGGAGAAGTGGATCCCTTTCCTTGCATGGTCGTAGATCCCACTTATAAGGAAGAGGGATTTGACTTGACTGACGATCTCATCCATCAAATATTTGACCTTTTGGATGGGGTCAGTGAAGGCTAATCTGCTTCCTTATAAAATGACTGATGTAACCCTTCTTTTTGTAATTTTTAAAAATGAATAGAAAGTTTGTAAGTGCTTAGGAGATGAAGGAGTTTCTTGGTTCACTAGATTGTTTAATATGATTTTGAAGACTAAAAGGATGCCAAATGAATGGAGAAAGAGTATATTAGTACCTATTTATAAGAATAAAGGCGATGTACAAAATTGTGCTAATTATAGAGGAATTAAATTAATGAGTCATACTTTTAAAACTTTGGGAGAGGGTAATCGAACAAAGGTTACGCCCATAATACTAAGGTATTAGAGAATCAGTTTGGTTTTAATGCTAGGTAGATCTACTATAAAAGCCATTTCATTTATTAAGAAGTTTAATGGAGAAATTTAAGGAGAGAAAGAAACCTACATTTGATTTTTATTGATTTGGAAAAAGCTTATGATAAAATCTCAAGAGAAGTATTTTGGAAGAGTTTTAGAAAAGAAAGAGATTTCTCTGCTTATATTCAATGTTATTAAAAGATATGTATGAAGGAGCTGTTACCTCTATTCGGACACATAGGAGGTTTGGACTAAGGATTTTCTTATTACAGTTGGATTACACCAAAGGCTCAATTTTAAGTCGCGTATCTTTTTGCTTTGATTATGAAGTCTATGACTGGGACATATCCAAGATGAAGTGTCTTGGTGTATGCTCTCGCAGATGATATTGTGCCGCTTATAGAATAACTAAAAGGAGAGCTAAGCAAAATTAGAGCTTGGAGCGAATGCTCTAGAATCTTAAGGTTTTCAATCTTCAGATAGATCAAAAACTGAATATATGGGAGTGCACATTTAGTTAAGAAAGAAATAGTTATAAATTTGAAGAGTGACAATTGGTGATCAAATTGTCAAAGAAGAGAGCCGGGCTTTAGATATCCTGATCCAATTATACCCAAAATGATGGTGAAGATAGATAATGACGTTAATTAGAAGGATTTCAAGCAATGATGGTAAAATGGAGAAAATGCTTCTAGTGTGTTGTGCGATAAGAAAAATTCCATCCAGAATCAAGAGTAAATTTTTTATAAAAACTATAGAAGACCAGCAATGATATATGGGTGCCTGAATGCTGGCCTGCAAAGAGAAAACATACAAATAAAATAAATGTTGCGAAATGGAGGATGTTAAGGTGGATGCGTGGATATACACGAAAGGATAGAATGAGAAATGAGTATATCCGAAAGAAAGTTGGTGTTGCACCAATTGAGGATAAACTTAGAGAAAGAAGGCTTAGATGGTTTGGACATCTAAATCGTAGGTTGATTGAAGCTCCAGTTAGAAAAATTGAGTTACTAGATTTTGCCCGTGTACAAAGAGGAAGAGAGAGACCAAAGAAGACATGACAAGAAACTATAAGGAGTGATCTTAGTTACTTAAACTTAGATAAGAATTTGGTAACCGATAGAGCGTAATGGAAACAAAGGATTCATGTAGCCGACCCCACCTAGTGGGATTAAGGCTTGGTGGTTGTTGTTGAATAGAAAGTTTGTCTTTCATACCTATTTTATTCTGATGTGCATGAAATGAACATGTACCTTTATATGAAACTTGAGATATTCTGATTGTAATTCTGAGAAAACCCCTTGTAACGAAATAATAAGGGACTTTGAATCACATACAACACCCCAAATTTGACTTTTGAGACTTTGCGAGTCCGCATAGAAAGTAATGATAGCAGGAATCCCGCTTGAGAGGTATTATCTGACCCAATGCCGAAAGGAGTTAGAGTATCTGAAACATCGTGTCTGACATTTGTACTTAAGGCATGGGCTGACCTCGGGAGTTCCCTGAGTTTGGATAAAAAGTACTCACACCTGCACAGGAAAGAAGTAATAATAGTAGTGGAGATCCTGCCTAGGAGGGATTATCTGACCCAATGCCAAAAGGACTTGATCGTCTGAAACATCGTGGCCGATGTTTGTACTTGAGGTAAGGGCTGACCTCCGTTAGAGCGGCAGATCCTAGTGGGAAGCGCAGACACTCTGCTTAGGGGGGACCTGTATCATAATAGCAGGGATTGCCCTAAGGTTACGAGCAAGCCTTCAGACCTTCTACTAGCCGGATGAGCCTATGGAGAGGT
This sequence comes from Apostasia shenzhenica, assembly GCA_002786265.1. Lineage (NCBI taxonomy): Eukaryota > Viridiplantae > Streptophyta > Magnoliopsida > Asparagales > Orchidaceae > Apostasia > Apostasia shenzhenica. Next base: position 4,982,255 of record KZ451935.1, on the reverse strand, counting down.
TCCAGATGTATGTAGGAGACCCCGTTTGCCAGGCATAACTAGGCTCAGTGACCGCCGTATATGCAAGGTTAGTTATAATGACTCATCGTGTACGAGGTCCAGAGCCTCGGGTACGATGGTCAAGAGATTTGAGGTTGAAATCATACCTAAGCGACAGATGTTAGACTGATATGAATACCTCAAAATGAATTAATAGATGTGTGAGTCATTGTTGCAAGAACTTCGAAGTTTGAGATATGACCTCTGGGATATCACAAAGAAATTCAAATATATTTTGGAAGAACCCAGACGTCTATTAATAAAGAATATCCCAAGAACTATTTGACTAAATCCGTGTAATAAATTTCTAAATGAATCTGTACAAACAAATGCTGTAAAAGATGAACTGTTGCCAAGAATCAGGCATAGAATTTCTTCAGATCATCCCCACTCTAAGTTCTGGGGAGTTGGATGCCTTCAGAAGTCATAAGATAGTATGTGTTCGGTCCAGCAACCTCGCGCACGATGTAAGAGCCTTCTTAGTTAGGCTCAAGCTTGGGAACCCCCAAATTGCTGCTAGCGAGAAGCCGTCACTTAAGTACCAAGTCTCCTTGAATGAAAACCCTGGGATTAACCTTGCGGTTGAAATGCCTTTCAATCCGGCGTTTGTGCTCCAGGCGCTTGAGTGTAGCCAGCTCTCTCTTTTGTTCTAAGAGATCTAGATCGACGCGTCGTGAATCATTGTTTTGGCTCACCCAAGTTGGCAGATCTTCGAGATTGAAATTGGCTGCAGTTTCTACCCTGGGAGAGTAATGCTCTAGCTCAACTGGTATGACACCATCCGCCCGGAATGACAGAGAGAAAGGAGACTCCTGGGTGACCTTGGAAGGAGCTGTATTGTAAGCCCAGAGCGCCTGGTAGTTCCTCTGGCCAGCGGGCTTTAGCGCCGTCAAGGCGTTTCTTCAGGATATTCAGGATATTTTTGTTAGCGACCTCCACCTGCCCGTTGGTGTGGGAGTGCCAGACTGATGCATACTTAAGATTGATCTAGTGTTTGCCGCAGAAATCATGGATCCGCTGATTGTCAAACAAGGTACCATTGTCTGTGATAATCACCATTAGTATGCCGTATCTGCAGACGATATTAGCCCATAGGAAATTCTCCACATTTTGAGCAGTAGGATGGGTAAGTGGCTTGGCTTCAATCCACTTTGTGAAGTAGTCGACAGCCACTAGTATCCATTTGTAATTCTTCATGGCCGTAGGCATTAGGCCTAGGAAGTCCAGCCCCCAAATGGCGAAAGGCCAAGATGAATTGATGGGTTTGAGATAGCCTGCAGGCTGCCTTTGCATGTCAGCGTAGTACTGGCATTGAGAATATTTTTCTACGAATGTTTGAGCATCCTTATGGATGTTTGGCCAGAAGAATCTCTGGCGGAGGATTCGCATAACCAGACTTTGGCCTCGAGCATGAGTTCTGCACTCCCCTTTGTGTACAGCCTCCATGACCTCTTAGGCTTCCTCAGGTCTCAAGCACTTAGTGAGGGGTTTGGCATAAGATCTTCTGTAAAGCTGTCCACTGATGTGGACATACTTGGCGCAGTCAAGCTTCAACCTCTTTGCCTCTTGCCTGTTGTCGGGTTGGGTCCCATTTTTAGGTAATTTAGGATCCTGTCCATCCAGCAAGGCGGCTGCTCTTCAGAGCAAACTCTTGCGCATTCAAAACTGGGTTTCTTGAATATCTGGGTCCGACGGAGGTCAGGGAGTCCTTCCTTTGCGAGCTGGTCCGCCACTTGGTTTTCCTCTCTGGGAATATGCGCCAGGGAGAAATCAAGGATTGAGCTTGTTGCAGATATTTTTTCAGAACCTCGTCCTTCATTTCGAATGCATGATTTACCTGATTGACAATCAATAGGGAGTCGCTGAACACCTGTATACACTTCACAGTCATGTTGAGTGCGAAGTTCAGTTCTGCAGTGAGAGCTTCATACTCTGCCTGATTGTTTGTAGCCTTGAATTGAAGCGTCACTGCCTGGTGCAAAGTGGCTCCCATCGGGCTTGTTAGGAGAATCCCAGCCCCCTGAGATTGCGATCCGGATGCACCGTCGACATAAGGGGACCAGATGTTTGTCTGATGTCTGACGAGTGGTGGCTCTGGAGTGAAAGTTTGGCGACGAAATCTGCCTGTGCTTGAGCTTTGATTGCTGTCCGCGGGACATACTTGATGTCATACTCGCCCAGCTTAATGGACCATTTAAGCAGTCTTCCCGAGACCTCTGGAGTGTGCAGTATCTTCAAGAGCGGTTGGTCAGTGACAACCTGGATAGTGTGGGACTAGAAATATGATCGTAGCTTCTTTGCTGTCACTAGGAGAGCCAGAGCAAGCTTTTCTAGCGTGGGGTATCAGCTCTCAGTGTCTAGGAGCATGTGACTGATATAAAAAATTGGATGTTGTACCCCCTGGCTGTCGTCCACGAGGACTGCTGAGACTGCGGTGTCAGATACACCCAAGTACAAGGATATGATTGCTCCTTTCTTTGGTGCCACTAATATCGGGGCCGATGTAAGGTATTTCTTCAACTCCGTGAAAGCAGCTTCGCACTCGCTTGTCCATTGGCCCCCCTTATTGCTGCGCAGGCATCGAAAGAATGACGAACATTGATCCCCGACTTTTGAAATGAACCTGCCTAGGTTGTTGATCCGTCCTGCTAGTTTTTGAACCTCTTTTGCCGTTTTTGGAGAGGGCATGCTTAGGATCGCCGAGATTTTATCTGGGTTGGCTTCTATTCCCCTAGCCGAGACTAGATAGCCCAAAAACTTTCCTGAGGGTACGCCAAAGGTGCATTTGGCCGGATTAAGCTTGAGGTTGAACCTTCGGAGGATGTCAAGCGTTTCTTTGAGGTCGCCGAGGTGCTTCGTCGATGTAGGCTTCAAGATTCCTCCCCCTTTGATCTTTGAAGACGGCATTAATCATGTGTTGGTAGGTAGCACCACCGTTTTTGAGACTAAAGGGCATGACGTTGTAGCAGTACATGCCAAAGTCAGTGATGAAGGTAGTCTTCTCTTCATCTTCCTTGGCCATCCGGATCTGATGGTACCCAGAGAAGGCATCCGGGAAGCTCATAACCTTATACCCGAAGGTACGATCTACCATCGTATCAATGCGTGGGAGAGGGTAAGTGTCTTTGGGGCAGGCCTGATTCAGTGTTGTCAGTCCCACGCGACTACTGCCACTTCCCGTTGGCTTTTCACTATAACTAGTTGGTAGCCATGGGGGTATTGAACCTCCTGATCAAAATCCGTCCTTAAGTAGTTTGTTGACTTCTTCTCTTTCTCCTGCGATCACCTTCTTTTTTCGTGGCACTATGGGGAGAGGCAGTACTAGTATGTTTCAACTGATGGCTCGCAGACTGCCTTGTCGACACCCTAAAGCTATCTTTAGGAGACCATGGACGTCAATGTATTCAGAAAATAAGCTGACGACGTCCACGCTCGTTGTCCATTCATTGAAGAACGATATGTTTACAACTTTAGAGAGATCTCCCCCCCACCCCCCCAAAAGTTTACATTGATGACCCCCTCCTGTGGCACAACTGGTTGAGACTCTCTGGGATCCAGTTGATCGACAATGAGTTGTGCTGCTATCTGGAAACAGCAGGTAGCCTACCTGGCATCTCGTCTGATGGTGACAACACCGCCGGAGGTCGGAAACTTCGCTCATAGGTGAGGCGTGGAAATCACCATCCCAAAGGAATTGAGTGTTGTCCTCCCAAGGATGGCGTTATAGCCTGACTTAGCTCTGATGACAGCGAAGTTTATCATGTTCATGGTGTAGTTGTTGTCATCGCCAAAGGAGACAGGCAAGGCAATGAATTCCAGAGGTTGAACCCTCTCCTCGGAGAAACCGAGTAAGGTGGTTTCAGTGCGGAGGAGGTTTGTTTCTTTGAGTCCCATCTGGAGGAAGGCAGATTCGAACAGGATGTCGGCGACGCTCCCCGAGTCGAGGAGCACTCGCCGAACATCGAAATCAGCTATGCGGGCAACGAACACGATCGGATCGTTATGTACATTGCCCTGTTGGGGGAGATCATCTTGGCAGAAAGTGAGAGGAATGGACAGAGAATGCTGCTCAGAGATACCGCCAACCTCGGCTTCCGGACGGCGAGCAATAAATAGGTTAATGCTAAAAATGGCATTGATCATTCTGGCGACAGGGGGGTAGGAATGCCCCTTTTAGCTGGGACTTGGAGATGGTAGGGCTTTAGCAGGACCCCCGATAACTTCGGGGGCTTTTCCTTTCTGGGCAGCAGTAAAGGCTGGTGCCATATGCATGAATTCTTCTAGCTTGCCCTGATTCACCAGTTGTCAAGCAGAGCTCTGAGACCGCGGCACTTATGAAGCCTGTGCCCGTAGTTCCCGTGGAACTCACAATAATTGTCGGGATATACTCCGATCGGGGGTGCTGGCTTGGGTCCGGTAGGTCGGACCCAACCTTTTTTAACGGCCGCCCGCCGCATAGACCTCAGGGAGCGGCCGAGAGAAAGAACGCCTCTGGTGCTGGATGGCTTGTCGCTTTTTCCCCTCATCTCGACCACGATTCTTGGCCATGTGTACCTTCGCGGTCGGGGGTTCGTCACCCCGATGTTTCCTCTTTCTGCTTCCCTGTTCGACTCTAGAAACATCAGGAGGAGAGGACTCAGCATCCTCGAGGAGCATAAACTGGCTAGCTCTGGCCACTAGTTCTGGGTAACTCCGAGGCTTGGCCAGCTGGAGGGATTTAGACAGGTCCCCCACTCTTAGACCCCTCCGGAAGTTGTGCATGGCTACCGTAGGATCTACATCTTCTGCTTCTGCTGCTGCGGCGAAGAAGTAGTTGGTATAGTCTCACAGACTCTCCTTCTCGCCTTGTTTGATGTTGGCGAGCACCATGCCGCCCCTTTCAAAGTGTTGGCCAGGAGGTGACACTTAGTGGCTTCGTCCGGCTGGCGGTAATGGACTGCGGCCTCAAATCCTTGAATGTGCTCGCGAGGGTCGGTCGCACCTCTGTAGGCCTCAAGCCTGGGTGGCCTGAAATCTTCTGGGATTGGGGCCAGCCGGATGATATTGGAGAAAGGAGCGTTGCCATCCATCAGTCCAAAGAAAAGATTAGGCCCATGATGGGGGGCCTGAACGCCTGGAAAGAGGGGATCTCTTCCGGCAAGGAAGGGGGAAAAGCAGGTGGAAGGAAAGCAGGCTATGGTAGCGGACATGGTGGAAGAGGATTTTGGTGAATCCCCTGGGGGTGAAAGAGGCGTCTGGGCGGTTGAGAAAAGCCAGACGTCTGAACGGAGGGCGCCGCGGCAGGAAGCATGGGAGCGGGGACCTCGGCGGCCAGAGGCTCGCGGGCGCAAGGGCCGCTGCAACCGACGGAGAAGCTCTGGGGCCGCCGCAACTGGCGGAAGAGGTGGAGGGACAACCGCGACCGGCGAAAGAGGAGCAGGGGCCACTACAACCGGCGGGAGAGGAATAACTGCGCATACTGGCTGGGTCTGCCTGAGAATCACAGTCTGCTGAGCTGTGAGGCTAGTGACCAGGTCAGTAAGATTTGCCAGCATTCCTTGAAGCTCTAAGACACGGGTTCCGCTAAAGGAGAAAGTGGATTCGGCGCGACGCCGAGAAGTCGAGGCCGAAGCCTTGTCGTCCAGTGCCCAAATGGAAGGTTCTCCCGCATGCGTACTGCGAGCAGCGGAGTTGGTTTTGCGCGTTCTGGCCACCATCTTCCTGATGTCTCATTGAAAGCACCAGAAGATGTTGACGTAGGATGTAGGGGATCCCGAAGAATACCAAAGAAAGAGAGTTCCAGGAGACGGCGACACGCAGAGGGGTAAACCTGTTAATGGAGGCTTAAGAAAGAAGGAGAGAGAGAGAGTTCGAGGCACACAGAAGAGCACACAGAGATTTAAGGTGATTCAGGGAGGAGGCCCCTTACGTCCACCGAGCGATCAACGAGGAAGCTTCACTAATGGGAAAAGGGTAGCCGTGAAGGCTAATACTAAGAGCTTACAAGAGAGAGAAAGAAAAAGAAAGAAAGAGCTTTTCTTGTTCTTTAAGCTTCTGCTTTACAAGAGGTGGTCGAAGAGGGATCTCCGTTCCTAGTTACTTGGTCTTTTTCGATCCGATCTGATATGATCTGATCCCCCTTTTCCTCCTTTTTTTCCCATCTGAGGACTGTTCAGGGGTATTTGTAGGCAGTGGATGGTGCAGCTTCATCCTGGTCTTTTGGAGAAAAGAGGGTGAACAAACTCTGGGTTCGCGCCGCTTGTCGGCCGCCGGAGGGGCCAAAAGCCATGAAAGAAAGGTGCTATCTTTTAATATTGGTACTTCTTCTGGGAATCCGTGATAGCTGGAGCATGCGGATCCTTGATTTGCAGGTCTGGAAAAAGTGTCTTGTACGGGGAACGGCGTGATCAGATCAAGCTTTTTTGTGACAGGCACCATTTTGTAACATCGGGGACGAGGTTGCAGGGGTGATCCTGGCTCGTCGTGTATGAGGTTTGACTGCTCCCTCGTGGCCGAGGTTTGACCAAGGTTTGATTTGTGAGAACGGATAGATGAGTTAGTAAATAAAATAAAAGTCGGTGACAGCTAGGCGCCACATGTACGGCAGAGATGCGGAGCTGGAACTATGTGTTAACAATAGGATACTTTAAACTAATTCGTAAATTTTAAAATATTAAACATAGGTTCTTGAAATTAATAAAGAGCTTCATCTTCAAACTGATTTCATACTTTTCACATCAAAAAAGTACAAATTTAATAAGTAAAATAATTGGCCCTCTGTCAAACTCAAAAATTTATCTCAAAAATTTTAAAATTATAAATTAATTTGAAATGCTCCAGTAATTTTAGAGACTTGCAAGAAAAATAATAAAATTCATAAATCAATTTGAATCGTATTATTAACTTGAAAAACCTTAAAGAACTTATCATTTTATTTTTGGCTTGTTTTGCACGAAATACTTTTGGTTTAGGTACTGTTTTTTAATTTTTTTTAAAAAGTATTAAAATAGAAATAAAATTAATTGATATATTATAAATTATGTAAGATAAAATATAAAATAATAATAAAAGTAACTAAATTTTAAAATAAATGTTAATTAAAAATTAAATTAGTCTCGACTAATGCCATGTTATCTTAAATTAAATGAGACCTAAATCTAGTTAAGTTTAAAATAAAATAATATAAATTTTTATGTTAGTAATTGTGTAACGAGATATTTTTTGCAATATCATTTTTAAATTGACCGCAATTCATAATCTTATTTTATAATGAGATAATTACATCTAGGTTCTTGAATTTGACACTTAATAACGCACAGATTCACGTTTTTAGAATTATAACATTGGGGTCCTTTAATAAACTATCAAATGAATTTTTTATTTTTTTATTATTAAAAATTTTAAAATTATTATGTTATCTCTCCACCTCTCTCTCCTCACGATCCTCGCGCACGCGCGAAGCCATGCGGCTGCCGATTGGTCGCGCAGCCTCGCGCGTGCATGGCGATCGGAAGGAGGAGGAGAGAGAGGCCGCCTCTCTCTCCTCCCGATCGCCGCCCATGCATAACCTAAGTATATTTAAAATTATAAAATAGTATAGGTGTAAATAAATTTTATAGAATGGTAAATATGTAAATAAATTTTTTCAGAATTGTGATATTTATGTAATTATTTTGAAAAAATTATATGTTATTCTTAAAGAAGTTTCTATATTTTTTTAACTTGGCCTGTTTGTTTGCCTGTTTAAAATTAACCTGATTTAATTTTAAACAGGCATATCGCATCACATAGTTAATTTATTTCACATCTTACACATATATTAAAATAATAACTAATTTATATCACATCCTTCACATATCTCAATATAAAAACTAATTTTATTTCATATTATTCACAATTTTTAATAAAAAAATATCTTTGTCCAAGTTTAATTTTAACCTAATTAAAAATTAAACTTCGCAAACAAACAGAGTTTTAAAGTTGAACATAATTATAAACCACATCTCTTCATATTAATAAGTAGTTCAATTTTTATTTCTTTAAAAAGGATGAAGAGTTAGATTTTTTTAATTTGATGGAAGAGAGAAATTCATGAATATGTATTTAAAATATGTTTGATATATGTAAATATTTATTTTTGAAATTAAATAGGAAAATATCATTCTTTAATAGACATATAGACCCAATGAATTTTCTATTTTTCTCTTATAAAATGTAAATTAGGTAATTGGGATTCATGTTATTTAGATATGTGATATTTATATCATTAATTTATGTTGTGCAGACATGAAATGCAGTACTTTTATATTTAAGGTATTAGATATTTATAAATTTAAGATACTGAGTAACTGTTTATTTGTAAAATTTATTTTAATAAAATTAAAATTAAATTTAAATAAAGATATTTTTTTATTAAAAATTATAATTGATGTGAAATAAAATTAGTTATTATATTGAAATATGTGAGAGATGTGATATAAAGTTAATTATATTGAGATATGTGAGGGATGTGATATAAATTGGTTATTATTTTAGTAATATATGTAGGATGTGAAATAAAATTAATTTTTAATATTAAATTTTATATGTAATGTGATATATCAGATTAAAATTAAATCACATTAATTTTTAACTTTCAAATAAACTGAGCCTGAAGCTTGAAGTTGGGGGCATGCGGTGATTCATCAGAAAATTCAAAGTTTTATACAAGGGATGCAAAGGATTATGTTTAATTTAAAATTTATCAAATTAATTATATCATGAATCTGGATAAAAAATATTTTTATTTTTATTTGAAAGATTACTTTTAAGTAAGAAAAAAATATATTATTTTATAAATTTAATGAAAATTAAAGTTATTTTAATATTAAAAAATATATAGAATATGAAATAAAGTTGATATTAATATTAATATTTTTGATAAATGAGAAAAATTTTAATTTTTAATATTATAATTAGTGTTGAATATAAAATAAAATTATTAAAATTCATAAAAAATTTAAAATATTAATAAAAAAATAATTTAGTTATGTTTAAGATTGTAGTAATTCTTAGGGATTATTTGACTATAGCTCATTTTTGAGTAAATTAATATTTTAAATTTATTTTAAATTTTAATAATTTTATTTTACGTCCAACGTAAATTTTAACTTTAAAAATTAATTTTATTTCACATTTAACACAAATTTTAATCTTAAACTCAACTTTATTTTAAAATAAATTTCTTTCTCATCAACTCTATAATTTCTTACCTAAATTTTAAACACCCAGCCAAATAAGTCTTTAATTATTATTTTTAGTATGAGTATTTTGTCGAAAATAAACCTTGTACTAACAAGCTATCAACCTCTTTGTTGTTGCAAACCTTATGCTCAGTAAATAACAAAATGTCACATTCAGACATTCAGGCTCTATTTGGTAATAAAAAAAAAAAAAGATTTGGTTGGAATTTTTAGTTATTTTTGAAAAATGTGTATGATGTGAAATAAAGTAAGTTGGTTATATTAAAAATTGTGTAAGATGTGAAGTAAAGTTGATTGATTTATTGAGAATTGTGTTGGATGTAAAATAAAGTGATTGTTTAATGTTAGAATTTGTGTGAAATAAAATATAAAATAATTTTTTAAATTTTTTTTAAATTTTTTTTAAATAAATTTAAGATTTTAGTCATGACTAATTTTAGTTATGATTTTTAGCTTATTGCCAAACAGGCGTCAGGCTAAGAATTAATTTGATAATTTTTCTTACATCTCCTCTCAGTATTTAGGTACCATATAGGCTTCCAAAATAAAGAATTTTGATTACTACAGGAAAAACTTTTTTTATCTAATACGATTATGCGACTACCTAAGTTTAGTCTTTTTAAATAATTTAGAGAATGGTTGTGATTTCTACGAGAATTTCAGACCTCAATTGGGTTAAGAGTTTAGCCTGTTTGGTTCCTAAATCATTTTAATTATATTCAAGATCAAAATAGTATGATAGTATCTAATTAAAAGAATAATGATAATAAAAAATTTATATTATAATGTAAAATGTGGAATAAAGTTAATAATTTTATTAAAAATGATTAAGAATATAAAATAAAATAAAAATTTTTATATTAAAATTAGTGTATGATTATTATTATTATTATTATTTTAATTAAGTAATATTTTGATCTTAAATACGACTAAAATGATTTAAAGACCAAGCATGCCAAGTATTATTTTGAAATTAGCATGTTGGCTAATGATTATTTATATCGACAATAGTGAGTTCTCATTGACAGTAGACCTACTATATTCTTTTAGTAAAGAAGAGCTCGAGTTTTTCTTTGACTCTGGTGTTAAAAGGATAAAAATAGATTTATCATGACTTGATTTGATACGAATTTTGATCTGATTAATTTATAAAATAAAAAATAGTCTAACTTGAAGCAATAAATTAAAGTCGTAGATTTAACAAGTAGAGTTCGAGTGAGGATTAACTTGACTTGGTAAAAAATTTTAATAAAATTTTTAGATTCTTACACTTTGTTATATTACACTATGTATTTAGTTTGTAAAAATTGACTGTCACATAATATAAATTTTATTAAAATATACAAATGTAATATATCAAATTATAACATTTTTTATAATGGCAAGTAGAGAGAAAATAAAAGAAAAGTCTTAATGATATAAGTTTTGTTTAAATTTGGTAATATGAACCATACGATTTCATGCTAATATCTTAATTATTTATTGTACATATTAATTTTTTGGTTGAATTTATTAGGTCTTGATTTTTAAGGTTCTATTTGGTCGGAGAAAAAAAATAATTTAAAAAAAGTTTGTAAAAGTTTTTAGAAAAATATGTATAATGTAAAATAGAGTGAATTAATTATATTAAAAATTATGTTGAATGTAAAATAAAGTGATTACTTAATATTAAAATTTGTGTAAGATGAGATATAAAATAATTTAAGTTATTTTTAAAAATAAATTTAAGATTTTAACTATGACTAAAATAAGTTATTTGTTTTAGCCAGTAGTCAAATGAGGCCTATGGTCTTAGGCCTCATTTGGTTCGAGATAATTTTTTTGCTCAACACAAATTTTAACTATTAAAATTAATTTTATTTCGTATTCAACACAAATACGAATATTAGAATTAAAAATATTTTATATATACACACTTTTAATATTAAATTATTATTTTTTATTATTAAATTTAAAAAATAAAAAATATATTTTTTTGTCACAAAAAATTCGAAATAAGCCAAGCCTAAGAGTTTGATGTAAGATGTAAATCTTAAATGATCTTTTTTTTTTCTTACAATATTATTTGGAGATTGTTAGGTTTACTGATTTTAAATATAATTACAAGTTAGTTTATAATAATAAATTTCTGGTTTGAAAATTTTTTAATTTTTCTTTTTTGAAATCCCTACAAATGTAATTTTAACGAAATGAAAAAAAAAAAAAAAAATCAAAATGAGAAGAAACCCTATCTAAACCTTGCCCTCCTGTTCCTGATGGGGTTCCGCCGGCTCCGGGAGAAATCCGACCACCTACTCTCTTTTTCTTTCTGCATACACCACTGAATCTCCTCCTAAACCCTAATGTTGTTGAACTCGCTCCATGGAGTCAATTCTCACTCCTAATTCTTTCCATTCGCGCGAATTTCTCTCCTTCTCACCGCCGTTCGGTCTCCCTCTCTTCCGTCATCCCAGCCGCCGGCTTCACCTTTTCGTTCGCGCTTCCGCAGCCCCTTCGAGAATTTATGACCTTCCTCGCCTCTCCCTCTCTTCCTCTTCTCTTGGCAGCGTCGTACCCTTGAAATCCCCCAACATAGTGAGCTCCATCCTCGATGCCGCACGAAAAACCATCGCCATTGCCATCTTTGCTGCCGCCTTCTCATTCATCGCCCTCCCCGCGGCTCGTCCCTTCCCTGCCATTGCCGCGCCTGCATTGGCCCAAAAAAAGGAGAAGGGTGAGACATTGACCGACCATGAGTTTTCCGGCTACACTCGGAGATTGCTGTCCGTGGTTTCAGTCCTTCTACGGAGAATTGAAGATATGAAGTTTGGGAAAGGGGATATGTTTGTTGTCAAGGAAGCTCTTAAGATGGTGAAGGAAAGTAGGAAGAAAATCCAGGATGAGGTGATTGAGAAATTGAATACGGATCTGAAGGAGTTGAAAAAGGTGAAGATGGAATTGATTAAGAGGTCTGGGGAGGCATTAAACTCAGCATGGAGCGCAACGAAGGAAAGGGATAGGTTATTAACGACGACAGGAGACCCGGAGACCAAAGAGAATGTGCAGGAGATTGAGAGAAGCATTGCTGCTTTGGAGGGTGAGTATAATGACCTCTGGGAGAAGGTTGGGGAGATTGAGGATGTGATCATGAGGAGGGAGAATTTGACATACAGCATAGCTGTTAGGGAACTTTCTTTCATTGAAAGGGAGAGTGAGCTTCTGGTTCAGAGATTTAATCGTCAGTTGATCGAGCGTGGACGGGAAAGGTATGTTTCTTTTTGATCCGGTGGATTCATTTTTCTAGAGAACTCCATAGTTCCTAGCACTGAATTCATTCAATGAAGTTTGAAGGAGGCAATGTTTCTGTAGAATGGATTCTGACTTCCTATGATAGACTTGGGCTTAGTCTATATTACTAAGCATTTTTGTTTATGAAGGAAAATTTTATAATGTTGCATGGAAGTCGCTTATTTAACAAGTTGAGAAAAAAAGTAGTTTTTAAAGCTAGAATAGACGCTTCACATGAAGTGGAAATGACTTAGGATGAATTGCACCGATTGGTGCTATAGAGGAATGCATTGCTGATAAGACTGAAAAATTGGTTGATTATTTTTGTTTGTATCATTGACAGTAAGCAGCGTACAACTTCAACATGTAACTTGCAAAAACTTGGGCATACCTAGTGATTTACTTGAACCATAAAATTATCACTCCATTTACTATTTTATGAATTCAGTTTGCCCTCAAGATGTTTTTATTTAAGCTGATCATTTATTTATTTACTTGAAATTTCTGTTTATGATATGAAGTACCCCTGAACTCTAGGTTTTAGGAACTAGAAATTTTAATATTTTTCAACATTTTAAAGGAGTACTGGGATAAAGAAATGACGTTTAGTTTGTGCTACCTTCTGAAGTACTGAGCATTGGTGTAAGCCATATTTTGGCAAATCTCAAAGAAGAGAATGCTGGCATATTTATACTTTTCTTAAGCATGCTAAATCAGGTCTACAACAGTGGCTACATGACCGAATTATGTTAAAAAGAAAAAACTTATGTTAGGAAGTAAAGAATTGTTCTTTTGCTTTCTCCAGAGATGCTTCTGTTTCATGAGATCATTTCAACGAAATACTCCATGTTATTGGTCTTTCCATTGAGGGTTATTTTGGAATCTGCATTTTGTTTAGTTGTGTTTGAACAGCTTAATTCCAGTTGTAGGAGATCCTTTCATTTAGCTCCTGCTCTAATAGCCCACAAGTGTCTTTTTTTAATTATTCATTTTGCTGCATATTACTTTTGTGGTTTCGCTTCCCTATTCCTTCACTAATTCAATCCTCAAAGTAGCCTTTCAATTGCATTATCTGTCAAGGACATCAAGGAGGGATTAGAAGCAGCCCAGAAAGAATATTGGGAAAAGATGCTACTCCCAGAGGTGTTGCAATCTGAAGATCCTGAAATTTTTCTTGATAGTAGTACCAGAGGTTTTGCTCGAAACATTGAACGCACTCTCAAAGAATCTGCATTCATTCAAAGGAATCTGGAATCTCAAATAAGACGCAATTTCAAAAGATTTGGTGATGAAAAGGTTTTTCTTGCAAACACACCAGAAGAGGAAATTCTTAAGGGTTTTCCTGAAGTTGAATTAAAATGGATGTTTGGGACAAAGGAGGTTGTTGTTCCAAGTGCTGTTCGTGTTCATTTGTTTCATGGATGGAAGAAGTGGCGTGAAGAGGCCAAAGCTAACTTGAAACGGCAGTTACTTGAGAACGTGGACCAGGGAATAAAGTATTTGGCTCAAAGACAGGTAATTATACCATTTAATTTGGTGTAATTCACCTACTGTTGGGGAACCCGTTGTTCGCTTGTGGTTCAGATTGATTGGGAGTTTAAAGTTGGGGTAAAACTTGACAAGGAAATCACACCCCTGTTTCAACTCAACCCAACTTCAGGGTTTAAATGATTACAATCCAAATTGGGCCTTTTGTTATCCTTTTTCAAGAAAGTAAGTTTGCCTTCAATTTGAATTTGGGTGACAACTAAAACCGAATTTATGAGCTTAATTAAATTCCAAACCAAATGTGGGTTTATCTAAATTCAATTCAATATAACCATAAAAGCACTAGATAAGAACGTAAAACGTATGACATCTGACCTCCAGTGAAATGACAAACTGATCTTGCCTGTCAAGAAACCAGTACCTGATCTCTGTAAAGGAAATTGAACATGTTTATTAGTTATTTATCTTTATTAAAAATACTGGGTAGATTTTGGGGTATTAATTTATGATGCTAAAACTCATTTAAAACTCAGTCAAAATCTTGAAAGATAGTTCTATTTTGACATGAACGTCTATTTCATATTCCAAACTTATACAAAATTTTGTGTCAGGACCAAATATTAGGTGGTTTTTCCATATTTTACTTGTGCCTTTGCTTGTGAAATTTGATTATTGTCAGATGGCCATTGTTTATTTAAAGTGTTGTTTTCTTATCCTTTGCCGACCCCATTTAGTGCGATAAAGGCTTGGTTGTTGTTGCTGCTGTTACTGTTGTTTTCTCATGATTTGCTGTAAAATATTGGCTATTACAGGAAAAAATTCTCCTTGATAGGGAGAGGTTGATAGATAAAACATGGTACAATGATGAAAGAAAAAGATGGGAAATGGATCCAGTGGCTGTTCCCTATGCCGTCACAAAGAAACTAATTGAAGGTGCACGCATTAGACACGATTGGGGTGTCATGTATGTTACTCTTAAGGGGGATGACAAGGAATATTTTGTTGATATTAAGGTTACCTCCATGCATTACTTCGCCTTTTTTACTATGACAAGAAGATCAGATGAGACTGATTTACTTAATCATTTTTATTTGCTAATTATTCTATTTAAAAGTTTTTATACATTGCAGGAATTTGACCTGCTTTTTGAAGACTTTGGAGGTTTTGATGGTCTCTACGCTAGAATGCTTGCATCTGGTATTCCAACTGCTGTTCAGTTGATGTGGATTCCATTCTCTGAACTAGATATGCATGAACAGTTTCTCTTGATAACAAGGCTGTCATATCAGTGCATAGTAGGCCTCTGGAATTCAGTTGCTGTGTCGTATATTAGAGAAGTAGTTTTCTCTAGTGTGAAAAATATCACTGATGATGTGATGGTTTCTATTTTTTTCCCTGTCATGGAATTAATCGTTCCAAAGCCTGTAAGAATCAAGTGGACCTTGAATTGTTTTTTACACATGTTTCTGCTTCTATCAAGAATGAAAGAACAGCTAACTGCTCTGTTTTGCTTTGTATGAATCTATGTAATTCGTGCCATGTTTGGTTGATTATATAGGTGAGGATGAGCTTAGGTATGGCCTGGCCTGAGGAAGTATATCAGGCTGCTGGTTCGACTTGGTACTTGAAATGGCAGTCTGATGCAGAAATAAACTACAGAGATAGGAAGAGTGACAGCTTCAGATGGTATCTGTGGTTTTTCATTAGAAGCATCATATATGGATTTGTTCTGTTTCACATCATCCGGTACTTGAAGAGAAAGGTGCCACAGATCCTCGGATATGGACCATGGAGAAGAGACCCAAACTTGAGGAAATTGCACAGATTGGTAAGATTTTATTTCAAACTTCCTCTTCCCTATTTTTATATCTCTTAAAGGACTTAGGCTCCTATTACTGGCTCAGCATTCAAACTTTTCTTTCTTCTTCATGTTTTCTAAATTGTGTAGTTAGTTGACAAAGTTATTAATCACGTCTTTGGCTCCTTGAAAATTGAGTTAATTGCTGAGTCTAAACCTTTATGCAAAATAATTGCATATTATTGATGTTATTTATATTTTTTTTTGCTTGATGCTAAAATAACATTCTGAAGTGAAGCAGCTAGTACGCCATTCAACTGTCAAATGTTCAACAACAAGAATCAACAAATGGTGAATAAAGCACTCATATATCAAAGATGAAAGAACGAATGAATTTGCAATTTTTTTCATATCTAAATTATACAAACAAGCAATTTTTTATGATTTTTTTTTCAACAGTATAGAATGTGGTCATACTATTTGCACTTATATCTTTCTCTTTTTTTTGTAATGAAAGAAGAGCTAACAAATTATTTTGCCGCTTGCTTGGAAATGCTTGTGCATGTAAGCAAATATTGATACTCTACAAGTGTTATACTGTCATACTACTTTTATCGGTGGATGGTATGCAGGATAATTCTTCTGTAGCAATGTCATTGTTGATATTTCAGGTAATCTTATTGGTTATTTTTGGATCTAATAGCAACATAATCTTAAAGAAGTAATTTCATATTCTTCAACAGTATAGTATATTATATAACATTCATTCTACACAAAATGATTACTTGCTAGGATTTTTTTATTTATGCAATGTGTGCTCTAAAGATGAGAGTTCAACAATTGTATCAGACACTCGAATAAACGAAGTGGCTTTCCTTACAAGATCAATTGAAGAATAGATTTTTACCTTAAAGGGGATTCTTTAACTTCTAGAGTTATAGGGATTGTTGATTTTCTACAGATGCAAGCTCCCCTGATTTGTTACTCACCTTTTTTGTTGGAGAATGAAACTTTTGATTAATAGGAAAGCAACCTAGCTAAATTGATGGCACATTTGGATAGGGGCGATGGAAGAAGTTTGTCTAGATCCTACAGTTATATCGTCCAGCGTTCAAACCTGATTCATTTATGCTAGTTAGGGGCCTACAATATGACCCGTTAGGAGCTATGGGTTCCTTCTTTTGGAAATATACAAATGAATCAAGGGGATGAAGTTTAGTCCCGGGCACATCGCTTACAGCCAACCTGATCTACTCAGACTTTCTCTAGTGGTTTTGCCGAGTTATGGAATCGAGATTTGCTTGCTTATGCCTTTAGTCATTTCTGTACTCAATTCATTGAGGTTGTGAAATAGCATATCTAATGATATGATAACCTATTATCAAGAGGTAGGCGTCATAAGTCTAACGAAGAGTAGACTTTGTAGGGAGACTATAGGTTTGATTGTGGAAAAAATAGTTTAGTTGATTGACTTTATCTTGAATGTTTGTTTTTGGTGAGAGGTTAATTGTATTTTTTTATTTAAGGTATGAATTCCTTGATTTTGGGATCCTCTTTTTACAGGAATTAATTGTGGAATAATATTAGGGGTGTTGCCTAATTTGAGGTCACTAGTTATGGAATGAGTTTCCTTTTCTTTCCTTCTTATTGTAAAGTATTCCTGATTCATATATATGAGGCAGAATAGAAAGCAAAACATACATCTATGTTTTTTCAAATTTTCACATATTATCAGAGCCTTTGAAGGTAGAAGGGTAGATACTAAGTACTCATAGAGGAGTTTGGTTGGAAGGGGACTGCTTGATTGCCCTTAGCAGAATTGCCAAAGAATTGCACTGTAAACACAAACCAACCAAGCAAAGAAGAACATTTAGTCAGATATAGTTTCTTTTCTTTGCTTTATGACAAATGTAAAATCACTCTACTAGAGAACTCAATTATACTTTTGACTACTTAGCCCATATGGCCACTTGAGGTAATTGTTTGTGGGAATGAGGACACCCCTATGCTGTTGAGTTTTGTGACCTCCTTGAGGGGGACTGTTAAATGTAATTGTTTTCTTGTTTAGTGATTGGCCTAGGCCACCCCTTCACAAAAAAAAAAAAAAAATCAAAAATAACAGAATACCAAAATGCTACGTGCCTTGGACCCAAATGTCGGACTGCACTAAATTGAAAGGCTTCTGATTGGTGGGCACAAAGACAATGTGAACGGAACTTTATGATACTTGCTGAACTCACAAGTTTTACACTAAATTTTAAATTTTATGAGGGAGCACTAATGCAAGATGACTAGGAAGAGGATGACTAAGATGAAAATGTCATTGATTGGTGGTAATTGTGGAAGGTTGAAGGAAAGAAAAAGCAGGGGAACTTTGTCTAAACATATAATACACACTGCCAACTTCAATAGCACCACCAATTATCTTTTTATTTAGTGATCCTAAAAAATGCGGTGAGCAGAATAAATAGTAACATAAAAGTTGTGTGTAGATATGAGCTTGTGAATTGTTACCTGGTTTATAGCATAAAGAGCATTAAACTAAGTGAAGGGGAAAGAGATTATTCCACTGATGGAGAAACGAGGACATTGGCAAAAGTAATTGGTGGTAGAGAAGAAAGAACTAGAGATGAAATAAATATCTATTATCACTTACCAAACATGTGGTGAGGCTCTTGAGTCCAAAATCTAGTTCACATTTGAATGTACAGCAACAACAAATCCTGAAGTTGTGGTACGAGGGATCATCCAAAAATATTACTATTGCAATAAACTACCTTATTTATATAAGATGGATGAGATACAATCTAAAATAAAGAAAATTATAAAGGATCCCCTACATTTATAGTGGATGTCTAAAAATATCATTTGAAAATTGTTCACTGAACTATAAAGCCTTCCTAACTCATCTTAACTAGTTGATCATTCCTATAACACTCTTTGAGGCTTTATCTTGTGAGAGTTGATATAAATCAGGAAATGCATGCACTTTAATGGAGTAGCTCAGAAGAAATGGTGGACCTTCCAAGAGGAAAGAAACCAATGAGATGTAAGTGGGTGTTCACTGTAAAATATAAGACTAATGGTACACTAGATACAATACAAGATTGGTGGTCACCCAATCCTTTAGGATAGACTACCAAGAAACTTTTGTTCTGATTGCTTAATTGAATATAATGAGGATGCTTTTATCCCTTGTGAGCTTTGATTAGCCGCGACAATAATTTGATGTAAAGAGTTTCTTTATGGAGATCTTGAGGAAGAAGTATACTTGGAAATACCACCTAGATTTGATAGAAAGGTGGGGAGAAACAAGGTGTGCATGTTGAAAAAGGTGTTGTATGGATTGAAATAATCATTTAGAGCTTGGTTTGGTAACCTTGGGCTACAAGCACATTCAAGGTGACTCTGCCCTCTTTGTTAAGCACCTTGGTTTAGAGGGAGTTACAACTCTCCTTGTATATGTGAATGATATTATAGTGACAGGAAATGATGTGAAGAAAAAATAAAACTTGGCACAACACTTGGCAGGACAATTCAAAATAAAAGAATTGGGAAGTTTGAAATTCTTTATTGGCATTGAAGTAGCTAGATCAAACTAGGGAATTTTCATACCTCAACAAAAGTATGTTACAAACCTCTTGAAAAGCACGAGGAAGCTAAACGACCACCACGACTTGCAATAGTCAAAGTAGACTAATCATGAGAAGTTGGAATGGAATGGAACTCAGTAACATGAAGAACACGTGTCAGAGCAATTGTGATATTGGGGATGATGGCCTAATAGGAACTTAGCAACAAGAAACTCATTATTTTGCTCTTATCATTCTGTTGTTGCCAATAGGATCAATAGTGAATGGATGATGCTGAAGCAACTTATCCCACTTACCTCGTAAAGTATTATTATATTTTTGAACAGTCATTTTACCATCTTGTAATGAGAAGAGATTAGAGTACAATGTATACACCTATGAAATATTGCTTTTCTAAAAATAAGTGGCTTTAAGAAAATCTCGCATAGCTTTAGTAGTCTCTTGAAATATAATAGTAGAAGCAATCGTTGGTTCCAGGCTATTTAGCATCAAATTAAGAACAACAAAATTTGAAGCTTGCTTACCATCCAAAAAAAAAGTTTGAAGCTTGCCATTTTTGAAATTTAATAGTGTTAGTTTTATTTGGTGGAGGTAAGTCAAGGTGTATGGTTGTTCATGAGAACCAACGAGAAATTAGATGGCTCGAGACCAACAGAGATAATTGGTGCCATTAAATTTGATGGTGGTACCAATATTGTGAGAAAGAGAAAAGAAAACTCAACTCATGGGGTGGGTGGTTTTCTGACTGAAAGAGTTTGCGCTGCAAAGTTGTCGCCAATCGCAGAGCAAGCTTACTGGATGAAGAGATTTGCAAGGCTAAGGGCGCAAAGAATGCTGTGCAAGAAGTGGGTGCGGAGAAGACTCCAACTTCGTAGAAGAGCAAGCCAGTAGGTGAAGCTTTTTGGGAGGCACATGCAGTGGCGTATGGAGGAGGAGATGGTGGCAAAGTAGTAATGTATGAAGGAGGCGGAGGCAGAGCAGCGGTGCGCACACCATGTGAAGGAGCAGTGAG
Organism: Apostasia shenzhenica; assembly: GCA_002786265.1. Classification (NCBI taxonomy): domain Eukaryota; kingdom Viridiplantae; phylum Streptophyta; class Magnoliopsida; order Asparagales; family Orchidaceae; genus Apostasia; species Apostasia shenzhenica. Next base: position 4,961,837 of record KZ451935.1, on the reverse strand, counting down.
TTTGAAGGTGTGGGGCGGGATTGAAGAGGAGATATTACGGAGGTGGCAGCATATCCTTGTGCTTTGATACCATGTTAATGGCAATAGGGTTAAAACTCTAAATCCTCTTCATTGTTTTTTATTTCAATAAAACCTGTCATATATAAAATGAGAGGAGGCACTTTTTTTTTCTTCTGGCAAAGAAAATACAAACCTAATCTAGCAAGTACGCTAAAAGCAAAAAAATTACAAATAGGGGTCTATATATATGGTATTTCTAACACAAACAATGGACCTAGAACAACACTATAGTAGAAATAATTTGACTCCTTGATCTTCAATGCTTTCATCTTCATTATTATGGAAATTATGCCATAGCCGTTTAGGATTTCTCTCGCTCTCCCTAAGTGGGATTCCTTAGTTGTAGGAGTCTGTTCCCTATTTTAACTGATGGAAAGACAAAGCTATACTTTCTTCATTTTTTTATCATAGCAATCTTTAAAGTGTTTGACACTTCTTTGGAGTTTACTCTTTGTTTTAATTATTATAATAATAATATTTTCTTTGGTTTTACACCTTTTCATGCTTGCAGAAATTTTATTTTAGATATAAGAGGAGTAGAAGGATTCGAAGGAGGAAAGAGGGTGTTGATCCAATAAGGTCTGCGTTTGATCAAATGAAGGTGTGAATGAAATAGAGAAAATTTGATAAACTACATTTTGTATTTGCTATGTGTATTTTAAGATGATTCAACTCCAACCCCTTGCGTATTTTGCAGAGAGTAAAGAATCCACCAATTCGTCTAGGTGATTTTGCTAGTGTTGATTCTATGAGGGATGAAATTAATGACATCATTACATGCTTACAAAATCCCAAAGCTTTCAGGGAAAAGGGAGCTCGCGCACCTAAGGTACAGTGATATTGTCCATTTTCTTATTACAGCTAATTTGTTGATCATTATTTTGATCTAGATTCTTCTGCATATGTAACTCCTTGATCCAACATTTTTGCTGTGTAAACAACATAATTTACTAGATAGGTCAATGCGTTGCTTTTCTTATTTTTTATACTATTTTTTTTAATTAAGTGGTTAGTTTGGTCCTATAAGTTGTTTGACATATTTCCAAATGCTACTTTTCGTGCAAAATAGGTTTTTTCAGTTTTATTGTGTGTATGTGCTTATGTTTGAAACTACATAAATGTCTTCTCTATTATGTGGTGCTGAGAGCCTTCTGCACAGGTTATCTCTTTTCTTATCTTGTGAATTGCATCAATTTGGATGATGCAAATCTGAAATGGAAAGTTCAGGATTTGTTGTATGTGTGCGACGGAATATGTGCTTTTTAGGAAACATTTAATACTTTAATGGGGAGAATATCATGTGGAGTTCCATGAATTATTACAGATTAAAATTTGTAGGGTTGATTTTCTCGAATTGATAAATGGTAATTCACTAAAAAATATAGCTAGTTTTAAGAGAGGCATTCATGTAATCCTACATTTGGTCTAGTCACTAAAAAAATGCCAAGTAAAATATTTTTTGTTTCTTAAATTTAGCTATTTTATAGTATTTATCAATATCATAGAATTTTCAGTAATTAGGTTAAAATATCTTTGATTTGATATATAATTCATTGATTGGTTTCTCCGTTTGGTAACAGCTTAAACTTTTAAGTATAAGCTACTTGAAATTTTGAAGTAGCTTAAGCAATATTTCTCATGGCTTGTATTTTGAGAAGCTTAAATTGACTTTAAGCGACTTGAAAATTTTAAGCTGCTTAAAGCCTAAAAGCTGTGTAGATGGTTTTTGTGCTTCTTGAAAGTGGTTGCTAAACTGAGCATTTGGCTTTAGTTTAGAGAGATTGGATTTGTTTCTTTGGGCATAAACTTATGAATTATAAGAGAGGTGATGATGATTTGAACTTTTGATATTTGATACTGGAATATAACTTTTTAAAATTGAAGTATGTGTTGGTGTTGCTTTTGAAATTGAAGTCCAGTTGCATTGGCTTCAATATGGTTAAGTAGGACTTGATTTGCAGTGCATGGAATCTGGATTTTGAATAGTACATGACAAAAATTTCAAGATTTGTAATATAGCATTAAGTTGTATTGATGGTCAATTGTCAAACACAAAAAACCTTTATTGTTTCATGTTAAGATAGATCTCTTGGTATTTATAATTCCTTAAAATCGGTATTTAATTTGTTAGGGGTTTGTTTCAGGCCATTCATTTTTTGATTTACTAAGTTTTAAAATGCTCGATGTTTTTCAACCTTCCAACTTGGTGCTAATGGTCATGCATCATCTTGGATTTTGTTCTTGTATTGCAATTCATTTTTCCAGGCCTATAACTTAGCTGAATTCTTGATGCTACTGGATTATTTGTCAGGGTGTTCTTATTGTTGGAGAGAGAGGAACGGGGAAAACATCTCTTGCATTGGCAATAGCTGCAGAAGCCAGAGTTCCTGTTGTTGAGGTCAAAGCTCGTCAGCTGGAAGCTGGACTCTGGGTTGGTCAGAGTGCGTCAAATGTCAGGGAGTTGTTCCAGGCAGCGCGGGATTTGGTTGTTTTCTGTCTATTTTTATGATACGTTATTGTTCTTTTCCTGTTGAGAATTGTGCAATTTAAGAGCGGAAAATCTATTGCATATTCTTAGAACAATAACTGATTCGATATGGTTGAAATGGAAATGGTCGGAGAGGGAGATAAATCATGTCACCAATAAATAAAGTTGGATATGCCAAAGGAAGTACTGGTCTTCAGAGCAAAGCATGCAACCTTATGTGTTTGTTTTTTTTTTTGATCCAGTTTGAATTAAGCCTAAGGCTGAATGCAGCTTTAACTGGGATGCCAAATTTAGCCTTTGTGAAAGCCTGAAGCTGAGTTAAGTCTAGGATTAGAAGTTACCTTTTTGGAAGAAAAGAGGTTTATGCTGATTCCAATGAGGCTTGCTTAACTGCCAAATTTTGTGCTGAATAATTCACAAGCTCAATTTTGCCTGATTTCCAGATATTTAAGTACTTAATCTAGTTTCAGCAGACTTAAGAGTTATCACCATAGTTTGATATTCTGTGTTTTCATGCATTTTCCTTTGGGACTAATGTTGAGCTATTCTTATAGGCACCTGTAATAATATTTGTTGAAGATTTTGATCTCTTCGCTGGTGTTAGAGGCCAGTTTATTCACACAAAAAAGCAAGACCATGAGGCATTTATTAATCAACTTCTTGTTGAACTTGATGGGTAAATTGATTCCTTTTCATTTTGTGATAAAACTACTGAATATAAGGTTATCGAAATCATTTTTTAAATATAAGAATGTGTCTTTAAAAATAAAAGAATAAACATGAATGTCAGGTTGCTAGTTTTCTGAAATAGTAAACTTTTTAAATTTAAACTTGTCTGAAATATTTTATCTTGTTAAAGTTCAAGCAGTTTTGTACCCTTAAATTTTTGTCCTTTTTCCTCAGTAAAACAATCATATTTTTAATGATATAGTGCTCCATAAGATAAAGTATGAGTGTTTGCTCAAGCTTTTGATAGCGAAAGCTCATTTCTTCATATTTGCAGCAGTGAATGCTAATAGTGTGTTGCATGTCATTTGTCACAGTTTTGAAAACCAGGATGGTGTTGTTTTAATGGCGACTACTCGAAACCTTAATCAAATTGATGAGGCCTTGAGAAGACCTGGTCGTATGGACAGGGTATTGCATCTTCAAAGACCAACTCAGATGGAAAGGGAAAAAATTTTACGCCTTGCAGCCAAAGAAACTATGGATCATGATTTGGTGGATTTTGTAGATTGGAAAAAGGTACCACCACTACATAGCAGGTCTAAATCATGTATTCTTTGTTAATTGTATTGTCTGGCATCATGATCTAGGATCTTGACAAGCTCACCACGTTTTTTGTTTTGTTTTTTTTTAATGTTTTTTTTGGTTATTCATGAATATTAAATTGCATATAACATAAGAAATATGTGGTTTTTTCTGCTGCAGTTAGTATTAGGATGTACTATTCATTGTGTAATAACTTTAGGACTTTTCTTTTCTCTAAATTTAGGACTTCCCTTTCCTCTTTCTGATTTATGCTGGTAAGCAAATGCTTTGTAAGGTCTTAGATAGATACCCTCTGCTTTTATCATTTTGAATAGATATGGTAGTTTTGTTGTGAGCTGAGAATGCAATTTCGTCATTTATTCCTGCTGCTGTTGGTTGTCTTGCCATTCAATCAAATCATAATTGTTGCTTTTTTTTGTTAACGCCACTAATTCTGATTCTTTTTTTTTTTGTGAAATAAAAACACCAACTTGCTAACAAGGGATAGTTCGATCCAAGTGTCGGCCAATTGAGGCATAATCCTTGTATCCAGGGATCTCCAACATCTAGTGGAGCGATATCCTATAATCTATTCTTCAATAAATGATTTTCTTATAGCAACAGTACTAGTGCTTCATACATGCTAGTTTAGCTTTGCTTTGTCTACCTAGATAAACAAAATATTTACTCTAGGTTCGACTCAGTCTTTTGAACTATAGAATCGGCTCATGGAAGATAGGGGATTATTAGAACCATTATATTTTTTTAATTAAGTTCCCTCTCCATGTTATGCTTTTTAATATGCTTTCCCTTTTGATGCTTGAGATTTTGTGACACCTATTAGCTTAAGAGAAAAGACATCATAGTAATAATATTTTTCCTTGTCTATGAATTGTTTTAATTAAAGGGGAATAATATTCTAATTTTGGTAACTCGTGAATCATAATAGCTTTTTTATTTCGTCATAATTTCATTTGTTCCTCATTCTACATTTTGTTGGCAAACAATTTAAACGTTTTAATTTTAAATTTTTTTGGTATTTTTGCATTAATCAAGAAGTTATTTCTTTTCGCTCATGCTTTTTTTACTTATTTTTACCTTCTTCTTGCTTTATTTATTTGCTTCTTCTACACTAGTCAGTAGTAGTGCTATAATTTTTTTCATTACAACTAAGTTTTGCAGATCCACCTATATAGGTGAGTCAACCATCATCTAAATTTCTGTGAGCGTATGTCTATGTCTCGAGTCTAATACTTCCACTTGAGTAGTCAATTAATTGTGAAACTTTCTGCCTCTACTTCAGTGGCTACCCACTGGACCTTTGACCAGCCATCACTGGTCAGTTCCACTTTGGGGACGCCCCAAACTCTACCATTATTATAAGGGTATGGTTCATGACAAAGAAAGTTCAAGGTAGCATATTAATTTTTCCTATATACCAATCTGCACTAATATCGACATGGTTCTGTCATTTATGCATTGCCTGATCCTCCCGGGCCTCTTACGTGACTTTTCTATTGCAGCAAGTCTTAGAAATCAATAGTCATAACCACTTGATGCAGTTTAAGTGTTGTTGATACTAACTCTCGAGGATGTCAGTGGATTGTCCAACTGATTAGTGCTTCTGGCATCCTCCATCATGCAACCTCGATGATCCATCTCACCAAGTGATCATGGCATGACCACATTTTTAGCAGTCATACAAGAATTTTGGTAAATCTTACATTAGTACATCCCATCCTTGGTGAAATTGCAATCAGTTTCTCTCGTGTGTGCAAATTTGTTTCGGCCTATACATGCACTATTCTATGCAAGTTTGCAGCCTAGAGAGTGGTAACTTCAATTACCGGACTCATTTCGCGCTTAAAATGTGACATTCTACATAGAGTTACGAGCTTAGACATGTATTAATTAACTCCCTTTGTTTAAATGTATCAATTAAGTACGGTCTATCAAATTTAATCCTTTGGTTTGAATTGGGTCTAAATGATATATGTGGTTGTAGATTGAGTTATCTAAAGAAATTATCACTAAAATTAAGTTGAGATTGATAATTGCATTTAAATAGATTAAACTTTTTAAACTTAATTATAATTCATAAGGTTTGGTTTGGTAGGTTCCGTTAAATTTATTCCTATATTTGAACGGGATCTAAATGATACAAACTGTTTGGTTAGAAAAAATATTATAACTAAAGTAATTTATAATTGATAATTGCAATCAAAATTTAGTGGACATTTTAACATTAATTACAATTTATTATGTAATATGAGATAAAAATTTATTTTTTAATTTAAAATGTGAGATTACAGTTTATACGATAATATTTGATAAAGGTTGCTCAGAGTATTAGTTTTAAATTTATTTTTTTAGTTTCAAATACATAAAAATCAAATTCTAAGTTTATTTCAAAATTTTAAACTTACAGATAATTTAAAAACATCGTGAAGTTTAATTAAATTAATTGATAATTTATTTAGAAATTTTTTGATTCAATTTATACTTAAAACTAAAGTTCACTAAATAATCTTAAATTCTAGTTTGAATCCGAGTAGCGTTAAAGGTCGGGGCACAAAGTAGTGTCACTTTTGCGACCTCTTGTTGATCATGTTAATTTTTTTGTTTTAAAAATGTAGATTTTTATTTGGTATGATTTATGCACAATAACACGAGTGTAGAGCGGGATGCTAATCATATAATCAATGTGTGGTGATGAACTTTAGGGGGGGTATGTGTCAGAAATTCTATGCGATAAGAAGATACTTAACATGTTGAATGCAAAATTTTGAAAGATTGTGATCTGACTAGTTATGTTGTATGAAAGTGATTTTTAAGCAGTTAAGTAGTTTGACATTCACAAGAGCGGTGTAGTTGATATGTAACTGCTTAAATTAATAAGTGATCACGCTAAAACAATCTAAATTATAAATTATAGTAAATTGCATTCGGGCCCATAAGGTCGGGAGAATGTTGCAAATTGCTCTCAATTTTTTAAAAATTTTGATTTTGGGTTGTAAAAATCACTGTAGTTTTGGTTCCTCTTTCATAATCTCACCTTTTTCGCTAGCCTTTTCTAATAAAAAATTTGATCATTTCTTAACTAGTTTGAACTGTTTATAAATTTTATAGGACCATTATGCCCCTCTACCCAGTGGCGGAGTCAAGACCTCAAACTAGGGGTCAAAAAAACTATTTATAATAATATTATAATAATTTTAAATTATTTAAATTATAAAAAAAATTTAAAATTCTTACTATATTTTATTTAAAATAAAAGATTTTAATTTAAGAGTTCTGTTGCATACCTCAAATAACTAATCAATAAAATAGCTACTCATAAATTAAAATTTTAATAACTAGATTATTCAATAAATTAAGTGCTAATCTATTAAATAATTTAGTAAATTAAAAATCTAAATTATGATCAGTTAATTGATTATTTATTAAAGATATATAATAATTTTTTAATTTAAATATAAGATACGTAAATAAATTCTTTAAATTGAATGAGTTTTTACTAGTATAAAGTCTATTTATATAATTTATATGTTAAATAATTTATGAAGAATTGAAATTATAAGTTATCTAAATAATTTGTTAATTTAATATTTTTTTTAACTTATTATCATAATTTATGATATGATATTTATTACATGAAATTCGGAACTAAAATTAAAAAAAAAAGTTAGGTGTTTAACTTAAAAAAATAAATCAGGGGGTGCAATTGCACCCCCTGATTCTCACGTGGCTCCGCCACTGCCTCTACCCTTACGTTTTCTAAAAAATTTAATAAAAATCTAAAATTTAATTTCTTCCATAATTACATCTCTTGTTTTCTCCGCTTTAAAAATTTAAAACTAAAAATATAAATATTAATATTTCAAGATTATATTATAAAAGTCCAAAAGTTAATAATTGGGAATAATTTTATAGTATAATGGTAAAAACTTAACAATTATATTTCAATTGGGGCTAATCTCAGAGACCCAAATTGAGAATTTTAAAAAATTTGGATAATTTACAATGCTCTTCTGATCCCAGAGGGCCAAACGCAATCTATATTAGAAATTATTGTATCTTGGAAATGTGGGCATGACATGCATATATATAGGATAAGATTGGAGACCTTAAAGGTGGTTTAGCCATGTGTATTAACCACTATAGGTTTCTTTTGATAAAAATGAAGGGGATTCAAGTCATGATTTTAAGGAGTCTTCTATTTTGAGAAGTTTTTTCTTTTTGGGTTTGGGGGAGGGGGAATAATCAACAATGTCTTTGGATATGGTCAATAAACATGACCTTGGTGCAGTTGCACAGAGAGCATCGTTTTGAAAATATTTAAAGAAATTCATGTAGCCAAGCTTTAGTAGCTTGGGATTACGACAGTTGTTTTATTTAGTTTTATGTTATGTTTAATAGTTTGCCTTGGAGTTTATGTTTTTTAGGGGGCATTTGGTTTAGTATTATCTTAGTGTTATATTATGTATTCTAGATATCATTGTATTTAAATGTTATTTTTTAAGTGATTATCCCATAATATTTTAGAAGGTTATCTATACATATCATTGAATCAAATAATTATTTTTTCTAAATAGCATGATATAATACTAAGATAACATTGAACGAAATGCCCTTTTTTAAAAAATCGCACTTCATAGCTTTTTTACATTATTCTTATTTCTTTTCATTTCAAGAATAACTATAAATATTCAAGTTATTCCATCACATCAGCTTTTTTATTTAACTTCATTAAGCATAAAACTGAAATATTAAGCATTGACCCTTTTCCTTTAGGCTCATTATTAAGGATGTTAATTTTACCCCAAAGATCACAAGTTGTGAATCCAATTTCGGATCAAATGTAGATCGATTTGATCTAAGCTAGCTGACTAACAATTTATTTTTTTATGTAAAGGTGATAATATATGATCTAACCTGTAAACTCAACCCAAAAATAATAGATATGGATCATGAATTTTGACATGTTTATTAAATGGGTTTGGTTCGGTTTGGATATAATTGGATGGGGTTGGGTTCGGGTTACTTATCAACATTTGTTTTATAAACGGGTTAAGTTGGCAAGTTGATCTGACTTGTTTATTAATCGATTTGGGTTTTGGTCATTGATCTTGACCGCTTAATAAATGTGCTTGATTTGGGTTCAGTTAGATCCCAACAAGACAACCCGTTTTGGCCCTTGTCTTTTTATTACTCTGTATTGTCTTTGTATTCTTTGTTCAAACCCTTTCGATTATACATCAATTATTTTTTGGTTTCTATTTTTAGATGTCAGATCAAGATGGATTGCTCAGATTTAATTCGGTTAAATGAACAAATATACTTATGACTAAGTTTTTGAAAGAAAGATAAAAAATTACTCGCCTGTTTGGTTCATGCCCAAGTTGGGCATAATCATGTTTTAAAATTTTTTATAAAATAATATAAAACTTTTTTTGAGATTTATATGATAAAAAAACAAGTTAGTTAATTGTAAAAATATTAAATAAAATTGGTTGATGTATTGAGAATTGTATAAACTATTTTGCTTTTTTGAAAAAATAGTTTTGACCAACTTAAATATGAACCAAACAAAGGAAAGTAATTTCGTGCAATAATTACGGTAACCTTAGTAATTATTGTTATAAATATATTAAAAAAAAAATTAGATTAAGACTAAGAGAAATTTAGAGACCAAATTAAAATTTTATTATAAGGAGTTGGGACCTAATGTCAATACTAAGAGAACTCGATGTATCAAATTATAATTTTGTTGTATGAAATTTCTATCTAAGACTTAAAGGGCTTGTTTGGTTGGAGGATGAATTTGGGTAAGGAAAGAGAAAATAATTTATTTTATAGAGTTGATGGGAAAGAAAATTATTTTAATATTGGGAGGTGTGTAAGATGTGAAATAAAGTTGATTTTAAGGTTGGAATTTGTGTTGGATGTGAAATAAAGTTGATTTTTAAGGTTGGAATTTGTGTTGGATGTGAAATAAAGTTATTAAAATTTATAATAAATTTAAAATATTATTAAGATATTTTTTTGCCCTTTTTTGGGCTCATGCCAAACAAGGCCAAAATAAGAGAAATTTGGAGACAATTATAATTTCTTTGTGCTTAAGACGTAAGAGAAATTGGAGGTACGAAATTATAATTTTCGTTGTATGAAATTCAGACCTAAGATCACGAGTAAGAAAAATCTGGAGATCAAATTGTAATTTCCTAACTTCTAAGACTAAGGCTAAGAGAAATCGGGGGATGAAATTGTTATTTTTTTACAAGAAATTCATACCTAGGTTCAAGACTAAGAAAATTGAGGACCCAAATCCAATATAAAGGGTTAGGTCCTAAGATCAAGACTAAGATTAGAAGACCAAATTATAATTTTTATTTTAAAAAATGAGAACTTAAAATGAATTTTAGGAGAAATTTGGAGTCAAATTGTAATTTCTTAAGACCTAAAATTGAAATTAAGAAACATGAGGGATCAAAATTTTCATTATAAGAAATTCGGATCTACAATTAAGACTAATAAAAATCGGGAGGGTAAATCATAATTTCTTGGGAACCCAAGATAAATATTAAGAGAAAATCAAGGATCAAGAATATGAGCAGTCGAAGGACTGAATTATAATTTCTTAAGACCTAAGATCTAAATTAAGAGCAATCAGAGGACAAAATTATAATTTTTTAGGGCTTGAAATCTAGAATACGAAATATCGAGGAATCAAATTATAATTTTCATTGCAACGAGTTAGGGCCTAAACCAAGAATAAGAGTAATCAGGGAACTAAATTTTTATTTCTATTACGTGGAGTTTGTACTTGAGATCATGACTAGGAAAAACTGGAAGATTAAATTGTTATTTTCATTGTAATGAATTTGGATCTTAGATAAAGTCTAAGAGAAATTGAAGCTAAATTATAATTTCTTAGAACCTAAGAGAAAGATTAAAAAGAATTAGGGGACCAAATTATCGTTTTAAGACTTAAGTCAAAAAATAAGAGAAAATAGGGACCAAATTATAGTTTAAATTATGAATTATTACTTAAATATGATTGAATCAAAATAGAGGGACTTTCTTATAAGTTTTCATTAAAACTATCCCATGGCCGCCCTCTCCACTTTCTTTTCTCTTTGCTCGGATGTACCTTTAAAAAAATTGAAAACTTTTGAATTTAGAAATATAGATAGGACAATATTATTTTACTCTTCAAACTCATACTTTTATATATAGTATTAAGGTTTTGAAAATCGATTAGACTTAAAATCAGTAGAAAGATGTTCAAGATTTTATTGTTAAATTAGGGCTGAATCATGTCTAACCGTAATGATTTAATAATTGAGTAAATATTTATAAAATATAATTATATAATAATAATAGTAAATAAAGTTGAAAAATAATATTCATAAATATACTCATTAAAAACTCAAATTTATTCCATGAAATAACTTAAATTTAGCAACTTTCAAATTTTTTTTTTTCTGATTTGTATATCTATAAGAAAAATAAAACTCTAAATTCCTTCTGAATGCTTGTCAAATAATAAAAATTAAGATGATATTCTTAAGAATTATGTTCATTAATAAAAAATATCAATTTTTTTTCTAAATGATTGTCAATATTAAAAATAAGTTGATATTCATAAAAGATAAAACTTTAAATTTTTCAAAAAGTTGTAAGTAATAAAAAAAATGCTCTTATGTTGAATACTAAAGAATATGGTACTTTCTTAAGAAAATTAATTAAAGGAAGATGAAATGAAAATGTAAATTTATCTACAGGTTTGGAGTTGTAGGAGCCACATGAGCCATTCATTACAAAATTATAGTCTCACGTTGCCGCTTGGAAATCTCAAAACATAGTTATATAACTTTATGTATTCATGCTCGGATCAATCTGTATGGTCCAACAATTTGGCTATTTAACTTCAATTTTGTTCAGTTCAAAGCAATTCTTTAGCAAATCTGGTTCTGAGCTTGGATCGAGATTGTTTGTTGACTTATTCACGGTTCAATTAGTTCAAGTAGCTGGTCCAGTTTGGTTTAGTTTTTAGAGCCTGGTATAGTCTGTATAGATATATAATGTATAATTTTTATTGTAAGGAATTAAGACCTACAATTTTGTCTAAAAGAAATCAGTAGATTAAACTATAATTTCTTATGACCTAATTGCCTGTTTGGTAATAAGATCAATTTGGTCTTGACATGCAATTTGTGGTTTTGTCTTAATATATTTGTATGTCGAAAATAAAGTTAGTTATGTTAAAAATTGTGTAGGATTGTGAAATAAATTTAATTGATGTATTGAAAATAATGTATGATGTGAAATAAAATAATTCTTTTATATTAAAAATTGTGTATAGCATTATAAAAAATAATTTAATATTATTTTTTAAAATTTTAAAAAGAATGAATTATTTTGATTTTTGGCATAACTAAAATAGTGCAAAGACCAAACAGGCCCTAAAACTAATATTAAGAAAAGTCGGGGACCAAATTAAATTTTTGTTATAAGGAATTAGGCCTTAAGATAAGGTTTATGGAGACTTTTATGTGTAGTATAAATATCTAACAAAACAAAATTCAATCTTTGTATCCACCACTTGTATGAAGTCTGTATATCTAAAAGAACTTTTTCATCTCATATTTGTTACCACATATCGAAGACAACTTTTTTGATTAAGAGTTGGTTGTTATTGTTGATATCTTGGTTCTTCCTGGTATCTTTAATCTCCACATTGTTGTGTGGCCCCAGGTCTTTGTGCCTTCTCTACTTGGTATCTCAAAAATATCACTCCAACTTTCTTCAAGCTTTCACAACACATTTCTTTCATGCCTTGAAGTCAAGCAAAGCAAAATTTCTCCACATTTCTTGCTTCTTAAATTTTTTTTTTCATATCCAAATAACGCTTAATGAATTGCAATATATATCTCAAATTTTATTTGTGATTTTAAAGGCAAAGTGGCTGGGTAATTAAATTCTACTTAATTGAGCTCTCGAATCCAAAAACCAAGATTATTATTGTTCCGGGCTTGCTGGGATATCAAGGAAGAGGATTAAAGCGTTGTGCTAAACCTTATTGATTTCTTGTTGAAAATTTAGAGGATGGTGGTGCAATAGGTTATTGAAAATGTTGAACAATCACTAATGGGAAGTGCAATTCAAGTCAAAATTCGCATGACGTGCTAAAGCTTTTGAAACTTTAGATTGCAGAGAACTAAATGTTGATGATTTTGTAAAATATGCATTTTGTGTATAACAAGTACTCTTGATGTAAGCTAGAGTCTCTCAAGCAGTCTCATGAAAATGAGATTTTTTTTCCAAGTAAGGATGAGTGGTGTGCTAAAACTCACCAACAATCTCAAATGTAACATCCCATAACTTAGCTGTAGAGGTATTGTTCGCTTTGGCTTTTTGACACTGACCTGGTTTAGTAGCTTTTCAGGGAGATCACCCATCGCAGCACTACTCTAGCTCAAGCACCCTTAACTATAAAGATGTTATCTTCAGTCTCACAGTTTTGCTTCAAAAGTCGCATTTTAACTGAGATTTTTTCCACCATGGTTTCAAAAAGCATGCCAACATGCCCACCATTGTTTAAGAAGTCACGCAAAGTGACTCTAATACCACATTGTAACTTCCCAGTTGGAATTCTCATCCCTAATGTCACGGTTTTACTCGAAAAGATGCTTCAGCATTGAAGGTCATGATTTTTACATATATGACTAGCTTCTGTTCTGTGTTTTGTTGATGTTGGACTAAATTTTGTACTTTGTCCATGTGGGATTTACCTAAGGGTAATCTAAATCTAAAAGAAAAAGTCAATACTCCACCCAAAACAAAATTCTAAAATCCTGAGATCATCGCATTAAAAAGTATGTCAAATATAATCTTAGCATTGTCATAAAATTCATAAAGGTTCATCTTTAGGTTTTACTATTATAGGATTACAATTACAGTTTTCCTTAATTCTGTCTTATTGTATGAGCTATTATGATAGTTCATGGCACAGGGTTCATGTTGTTGGATCCCGAGTCGTGACATCGAGAAAGTGAAAAAGTCATTCTACTATAGTACTTTGAACACCCTACAATTTGGAGGGGGTAGTTTGTACTTTACTGAAAGATGAGCCCAACCTAAGTTTATCAGTAGCTATGCCTACAGCTGAAGGCAAGAATTGTAAAATGGATATTGCAAAAGTTCTGACATCATATACTTTTGACAGTTTTAGGTTCGAATGTATATTTTTCTATTCAACTCATTAAATAAAAATTTCCTCTCCAAAAACTTGGAGATAATGCATAGTCACTTGAATTGCCTTCAAATAATAGTGTTTGCCCTAGTTTTGGGCCTTCCACTTCACTTGCTTTGTATGAAAGGTTTGTTGCAGTATCAAAACACTTTTTAGCATTCTATTTTTTGTACTCCTGCTTTTGTAGAACCTTTGCATTGAAGACTCTGTTCCCAGTTCCACAATGCAAGGGTGAGAATAGTGCTACTCTATCTGATTCCACTTAGATCACAATGGAAGACTGACAAAGGTTGAATTCGCATCTCCTCAAGTAGCATTTGCTGGCATGTTTGACAAGAACAAGTTTGTTTTTTCTCTTTTGAAGAATTATATGGTTCACTTTTTGATGCTTGAGATTTTCACCCATATTTTGGCGTTATTTAAAGGCAACTTTGTGGAAGACAACTTAGTGATATTTTTTCTACTCTATTTGAAAAGGTTAGAGGTTAAGTTTTTTCTCTTGTTTTTTTGTTAATTTTGAATTCACACATTTATTATTTTGTTCCTTTCTCTTTCACTTCTTAAACTTCTTTTTTCTTCTCCTCTGCTATTCTAAATCAGTTACCTATTTTAGTTTGTGCATTCTCATTTTGTAGTTTTTTTTCCATTTCACGTCCATTGATTCTCTAGTTTTTTTAGTTTAAAGAGGGAAAAAACTACTTAGGAAAGCAACTAAGACAACTATTTGTCTTGAGCATGAGTGGAAGACAGAATCATGTTATCTTTGCAAATGTTTATTTGATTTATTTCCCTTCTGTTGCTCTTGTATTTTCATGTGTTGTTACCTCGCTTGCATCATTCCTCGTACTCTGGATAGGAAAATGCTTGGAAAAGTTTGAGAATATATGTATGTATTTTTATATGGATCTTTGTTAAAGCACAAGGCCTAGGTTAATGTTTTCTGATGATTTTGATGAATATTTATGATGGAGCATAGATTATCATGTTTGACCTGATAGATTCCAATACGCCAGAAATAGTTTCAAGTTTTATTGATGCATGTTTGACCGTGTGAGTTATGAGCTGGGAGAGATGGTGGACTGATAGAAAGGGAATAAATTTCCGGTCTTACTTTCCTGAGCTTTATTACATGTTGAAATTAAAACATCATCTAGAGATCAATGCTTCTTTCCCTGAAATAGGAGATTAATGTTTCTTTTCAGGTTGCTGAAAAGACGGCTTTGCTTAGGCCAGTTGAATTGAAACTTGTTCCTGTGGCATTGGAGGGTAGCGCGTTCAGAAGTAAATTCCTGGACACGGATGAGCTCATGTGTTTTTGCAGCTGGTTTGCTGTAAGAACACTTGATTCGACTTCATTTTACGCATGACCTTGTTTGTGGCAAGAATTAGTTGATTTGACTTTATCTTCTTATTCAGACTGATAATGGTGTTTTCCGCTTCCCCTGTATTGTGTAGGCATGCGTGTGTACCATCTATTTATCAGTTATATTACTTGCACAAACCTTGTGATATTTTAAAGTTCCATAGTTGAATATTGGTTATATTGTGAACATAAATCTTGTAATATGATTTAAATCACAAAATTGGAACTCGGACATGCTATATGCTTAAACATTGTTATATGGTCTAGGTTTCAGAATTTGAATGTCTTACTGTTTGCAGGTTGTGTTTATTGTGGTCCGAACATGGCATAGCCTTTTATTGCTCTTTGGAATCTTATTTGCCTTGGGTGCATAGCTTTTAAAATTCAAATTGCATTTTTATGACATTGTTTCTAGCCATTTATTTTACCTTCCTGTGTACTGTCATTTTTAATTGTCACATGAACGATAATGCCTCAATTCCAAACTATTTGGTACATACTCTAATGATTTATTCTTTCCTATGAAGCTGTGAAGTGGTAAGGACGCCTGATAGCATGCTTTTGATTTTTTACAAATTTGCATGTTGATTGAAAAGTCAAATATAGGTTGATTTAATTTGATTGTTGATTGCAACATTAGTTAGATTCAAATTTGATTTGATGGAAGATAAAGGTTAATTATTGTGAAAAGAATAATTTAGAATGTTTTATATTTGGCTGAAGTGTGATTGTATTTTCGTATTGAAGATATGAATCTCCTAATTATGGGATTCTCTATTTATGGGAGTTATAAAATTAAGAGAATCATCATAAAAAGTGTTGCCTAAATCAAGGGCACTGATTATAGAAATGGATTTCCTCTCTTTCCTTTTTATTGTAAATAAATTCTTGTATATGTGTGTGTGTGTGTGGAATAGAAACTTTGAAATTTTCCACATCGGATCAGAACTCTATGTATTCATCCTTGGATTTTTCCAATTGCTGATCTCTGTTGTTACCAGAAGCAGCAGGAACCTCTTTTTGGTGGAGTCTTTGCTCTGCCAAGAATCCTCACCACTGCGACCATCATTGCCACTGGATTATTCTATTCTGCCGTGGCCTTCATAGCTGCTGGTGTCGTTCTATTAGAACAGCCTTCATTGCTCTGTACATCTTTCATTGCTGCTGGAGTTTTCTGAGGCCTCTCACAGCTGCTGGAATAGCTTGATTCCCTTCCTTCATTTTACTGTCTTCTTTAAAATCTGATCCTACGGGATGTTTGAAAACATAGCCACCTCTCAAGTCACAATCCAAAATGAAGAAACGACGATGACTAATTCCCGGAATGGTGAATTACAGAAAATCAACGCAGCTTATCGTCTCAATAGGAAGAATTAGTTGAAGTGGTCAGAGCTTTCCAAAAGCATCTTGAAGGGAAAAGGAATATTGATAATCTGTTTGGAATAGGACTAAAATAAGGAGAACCTGGCTTTGAATCATGATCGAAAAAGACTTTAATTATGGCGTGGTTATAGAGTTCAATGTCACTAGAGATAAGTGATATTTGTATGTACCTTCCCGCTGCAAAAGTTATCTGGGATTCAATAAAGAAATCCTATTCAAAAGTCAAGGATGATGCTCAAATCTATGAACTGAAAATCAAAATCACCTTCACACGGCAAGGGAGCAAAACTGTCATCAAATATGTTAACATTCTTAAAGGGCTTTGGCAAGAAATGGATCATTATTGTGTCATTCAAATGAAGTGTAATGAAGATACTGCAACATTAAAGGTGTTCATCGAAAAAGATTGGACCTATGATTTCTTGGCCGGTCTTAATATGGAGTTTGATCAGGTTAGAGTTCAGTTCCTTGGTAACGATGATTTACCCTCACTCAGTAAAGCTATCTCTATTATACTTGCTGAAGAAAGTAGATATGGTGTGATGTTGGAATAAAAAATTGTGGAGGCATCAACTATGCTAACTAATGGTTCAAATAAATGGTCAAGTGGAGATAAGAAATGATGGGAGCAATCCAAAATTATGAGAAGTGATGAAAAGACTAATTATGGTGCATTTGCTATAAAAGCTAAGACATATTGGAGAGAAATATTTCAAATTACATGGGAAGCCACCCAGTAGAGTGTGGGGAAATAGAGTGCAGTTGAAAAACCAAGTGCAAACAAACCTTTCTTCGGTAGAGAAAAGGAAAGAAAAAGATGCTGCAGTCGAGACCTACAATAAGGAGGTAATAAAATGCAACAATAGTCTATATAGGTATAAATAGAGGAAAAAAGAAAGAAGGATGTGGAAAATAAGACATTGGATGCTATACAATGCCACCGACACATTGTACAACAATTTGTAAAAGGGATGTAGCGCAACTTCGTAGTGCATTTGTTTTGGGTACAAAATGTCACAGGTTTAAATCCTGCAATGAAAAATTTAAAAATCTATTAATGACTTAATAAAACTCCAGGTACTTATTTATTGGCTCATTCAGGCAATTCTTTGTTCTTATATGGTTTAAATGCCTGTAGTACTTCTCTCCAACTCATGGATTCTAGATTTAGGAGCCATAGACCTGACCCACTCATCCAAAATGTTTGGGTCATACAATCCTTGCCCCAGCAGTAGAAAAATTTCTGCTGCTGATGGCTTAGTGGTCACCATGGCTGAAATAGGAGATGTGAAACTAAGCCCAACTTTTGTTCTAAAAAATGTCCTCCATGTTCCAAAATCATCCACCAATTTTTTATCTATAAATATACTCTCCAATGACATGAAGCGCAAGGCAATATTTTTTTCATCTCATTGCTTATTTTAGAACCAAAACTGAAGGAATGATGATTTGTCATGCTAAAGAGAAGAATAGACTCTACTCTAATTCCTTGAGAAAACCTGGGAATAGCTGCATGATAGCCAAGAAAATCCTCGTATAACCTTTTTATCCAGTCAACTCCTCAACCAAAATAAGGATTATTTGGCTACACTTCAGACTTGGACACCGTTCTTCTGCAATTTTTGAAACTATGTTTCCTAGCTTGGTTAACGGATTAGATAGTTAACAGTTTCATTGTGATGTGTGTGAATTTGCATTGCACAAATGTGCAAATTATCCTATCAATAATAATAAAAATATCCTTCATTTCACGCTCATTTATAGTGACATATGGGGTCCCTCCACTATCCCAAATATTTTCAGGGAAGATAGTTTCAAATCTAAATCTGATCTATGTGATGTTCTTTTTAATTCTCTCCATGATAAAGAATCAGTTTGGAGCCAATATAAAAGGTTTCAATCCAATAATGCAAAGGACTACTTTAACCAAATCGTGTCATCTCTATTTCCCAAAATGAAGTAATCATCTCAATTTCAGGAAAAAAAACCAATTTCAGGGAAGGAATCATCCATGAGCCATCCTGTATTTAAACCCCACAACAAATTGTGCTGCAGAATTGAAAAATAGACATCTCTTTGATATTACTTCTGCATTACTTTTGATTCCAAAAAATTACGTGGGAGAGGTTGTTCTCACTTTCGCTCACATCATGAAACGAGTGCATCTATAGTGTTGGACTTAAAGTTCGTTGGAAGCTCTTTCTCAGTTTATTTCTGATATAAATGTGAAAATTATCTTGCTCCCAAAATATTTGGATGTATATTTGTTCATGTCCATAACCAAAATAGAGGGAAATTGGATCCGAGGGCAATTAATTGTGTTTTTTGGGGTATTTTCCAGCACAAAAGGGATACAAATGATAATCCTCCTACTAAAAAATACTGTCTCTGCTGACATAACCTTTGTTATATGACTATATCTAAAGACTTCCACTCATTCTTATCCTCACAGGGAGGTTATTTCAGAAAAAATCAAGTTCTGGACACTTTTTCCTTTGATCTACAAATTGATTAAGATGCCATGAGGAAACGCAAAGCATTGAGCATAAACCTGAACCTAATTATTGTTCCTTTCCTTCTCCATTTAAGTCTACTGAACCCATGTTAGAAATCCACCTTTCTGCCTTCTCCCGGGTATACTAAAGGAGAAGTCCAGTTCTGGATTAGCTGCCTCCGTAAGCATCAAACCTGAGTTCTAAGAACGAAGTAACAAATGCTGACTGATCTTTGATTCCTGTACCTTCACGTGATACCGACTTACCTATTGTAATTGGGAAGGGAACCAGAGGTACAAATAGCCCTTGTATTCGATATCTTAATTTGTGTCATATGAAAGCTTTTCACTAAACCATAAAACTCTCCTATTTTAACCAAGTGGTTATTCCTACAATACTATTTGAGGCTTTATCCTATGAAACTTGGAAAAATGCAATGAATGAGGAAATAAAGGCATTTGAGGAGAATCACAAATGGGAAGTGGTGGACCTTCCCAAAGGAAAGAAACTAGTGAGACGTAAATTGGTGTTGTGAAATATAAGGCTGATTGTATGCTCGAGTGCTATGAAGCAAGATTAGTGTCTAAAGGAGAGACCCAAACTCATGGGATCGACTAACAAGAAATCTTTTCCCCAGTTGCTAAAATGAATACAATAAAGATACTGTCATCCCTTGCTATGAACCTTGATTGGTCGTTACAACAATTTGACGAGAAGAGTGCTTTTTTTCCATGGAGACCTTGAAGATGAAATAGACATGGAGATACTAGTAGGTTTTGAAAAACAAAAGTGGGGAACAACAAGCTTGCAAGTTAAAAAATGCACTGTACTGTTTAAAACAATCTCCTTGAGCCTAGTTTGGGAGGTTCACTTAAGTAATGATAGCCTTGGTCTACAAGCAAAGCCGCGATGACTACACTCTCTTTTTTAAGCATTCTAATTCAAATGGAGTCACAGCCCTGCTTGTGTATGTAGATGATACTATTGTGACAAAAAATAATGAAGAGGAAAGGCAGAACCTGGTGGGATATTTTGCAAAACAATTCAACAAAAGAATTTGGAAACTTGAAATAATTCCTTAGCGTTGAAGTGGTTAGATCAATGCAAGGAATTTTCATATTCGAACTAAAATATGCCACTGATCTCTTGAAAGCCATGATAAAGATTGGTTGCAAGTCCTCGATTCTCCTACTGATCCCAACCACAAACTTGAAAGTGCTAAGGAAAATGCTCCTATAGATAGTGAGATACCAAATATTGGTGGGAAGACTCATCAATTTATTGAGGCTACTTTAAGCTTCTTATGGATATATTCATTTTTTATTGTCCTTTCTTGTATATCAACTCATCCACTTTAGCATTCTCATTTTCGCAACGTTTATTTTGTTTGTATATTTCTGATTTGTAGGCCAACATTTAGCAATATATAACATTGTTGAGTTTACTGTTATTATATAAAATTTATCTTTAAATCTAAGTAGAATTTTTTAATTTCACAACACACCAAAGGCATTTCTAACCTATTTATTCAATTAAATGAAAAAAATTTCATCTTCCCTTCACTTTTCTTATGTTGCTCCTGAATTCATCTTGCATGACGCTTCATGCAAACATTTCTGCTTTGAGACCTTGATAACCCCTTACGAAGATTGCTAAATAGAGCATTCTAATGAGAGCTTTATAGTTCTCTCAAAAGAGAAAATAGGTTTACTATTTATTTCTATCTATATAGTAGACCATTCTTTGTCAGGAGAATAATAGATATACGAAGTGTATGAAGAAAGAATCAAAGAAAATATCATAGAGATAACATTTTTAAATAAAGATCGTAGCGTCAATTGAGGTTATTGAATCATCTGATTATAAGGTCAAGATTATATAGTCTACTAAGACATCAGTAATAGAATTTTGAAGTGAATAATTTATTGTATATTTATTATGTAATGTTGATGATAATAAATTATAATATATTCTTCAATTATTACTTATTAAGGAGCTTTTTGATTTTGAGGATGAGATAGTGGATCCCACTGAAATGGTTGAATCTGAAGGACAATTACGGTATCAAATATGATCTTATTAGATGGATTTTTACAAAGCTTGAGGAGAATTGTGGTTTATCTGAATATCTTTTTTCTCAGAGAGAAACTAATAACACGAAAGATGTATGTGCATTGGGCATGAATATGGTTGAGTTCTTATTGAGACATCTAGAATTAGTATGTTATGTTGATTGATTATTTCTGTAGGACTCTATGGCACTTGTTAGACAACGAATTAATTTTCACTAGTGCTTATTACTGATAATCAAACTGAAATACTCCGTAGAAATAAGTAAAGTATTTAGAACAGTCGAGTTTGCATACATTTAGTTTTCTTTTGTTACCGCATGTTAGAGAGTTTAAGTCAAAATTTTCATTTATATTTTATACAAATTCTTACATGTGTCTGCAGTTTGATTTTCGAAATGATTCTTTTTTTTATTCCATCTTGTTTGAAATTAAAGAAAATCTTCAAAATTCAAGGCAAATTGTTACAATTTAGTGCGAGAATTTACTAAAAATTGTTATATGATAAATAAAAAGATTAGATTTACAAATTAAATTTAAATTTAACTTAAAATTTTAATTAAATTGAGTTAAATGAATCAATTTTGCTTTATCGCTACATTGTGGGACCATCTTTTCTTTTGTCACCGCATAATGAATCAATTTTAATATTTTAGATTTGGTAATTATGAGGACCCAACAATTAATATCTACTAAGGTTTTGGCTTTTTTTCAAAGTAGCTCAACCCAAGAGTGACCACAACTAAATCCACCTTAGAGTTAATTGAATAGATCTGTATAGAATATATGTTTAATTTAAGTATGATTATCAATGACATTTTGTTTAATGGAGATTTTAAATTTTTTCATCGTCAGGAGAAAGACAACATTTTAGTAGTTGGGAGAAAGATACAACAAATTGTTCTGGCTCGCTAAAGACATGCATCGACTAATGCATACTCGATGAGGTCTTGTTCTTCTCACTGAGGGACATTTGATGGGGACACTTGACAGCATGTTTGTGATTTTCGATGTTGATTGAAGAGTCAATTGTAGGTTGATTTAATCTTATTGATGATTGCCATATCAGTTTGACGCATATTTAGTTTAATGGAAGATTCAAAGCGGATTTGGGAAGATAAAGATTCATCATGTTAAGTTGTTTTTATATTTTTCTTTTTAATCACATGTGTATTTTGGATTTTTTTTTTGTATTTATTCTGTTATTTCTCAATATTCTATGGATTGGGGCCATTATGTAAAAGGCTCCCTTCTATTGTGCCTAATAGTTTGTTGAAGTAAACTTAGATTCAAGTGAATAAACTAATAGCGAAGGGAGGGTAGGTGTGACCATTGGTGAGAATCCTTCAATAAGGTAGTTGTCTAATTGAATGAAAAAATCCTCCCCCCTTCTCTATTCTTGTGTTGTTCTCGACTTCATCACAAGCAATGCTTCACACATAGACTTCTATTTTGCGTCCTTATGTTGAGGTTCGCACACATTGTCACTGATTCCTACACTGATTGTCTAGTTTAGCGCCGTTTAGACACGCCAACACCTTTGTCATTGAGGTCATCTTTGCCATGCACGTAGATTTCTTCATTAGCATCGTTCTTCAGCCATTATTTGTCGCACCATCTTTTTGAAATTTCCTCACCGTACTCATCTGGCTTAGTTTGGCAGGTGCACTGGTTCTTTTACTTGACCATTCCAAACCTACTAAATGGAATGGTTGTTATTGCTCTGAGATGCTTCTATGTGTACCACAAATTTATGTTCTTTTTTGTGAATGCTTCCTAGGCAGCACTGGGGCTACAGAAGCGTATTAAATTTTCCCTATACAATTAACTATTTTCTTTACATATATTTCTAATTTTTCATTTTTTCTGTTTTTAATGACTGTTGTTAATCAAATATGTCTGGCATAGGACTATTCGTCAGGTATGCCTTCTGTATAAAATTCTTGTGATGTTTTCTTCTGCAGACGTTCAGTAATGTTATCCCTAGTTGGTTAAGGGGAACGAAACTTTTCAGGAGATTTAGCAAACGTCTTGTAGATCATCTAGGATTGAGTTTGACAAAGGAAGACTTGCAATCTGTGGTTGATCTGATGGAACCTTACGGTCAGATAAGCAACGGAATTGAACTTTTGAGCCCTCCTATTGATGTAAGTAATTAATTTCTTTGAAATTGAGATGTTTATTTGCATTTTTTATTTGACAGTTGATATTCTCATGAGATGTCAGCCCAAATGAACTTATTCTGTTTTCTCTTCAATTTCTGCAATTATGATAGTTGAATACCGTAGTTGACTTTCTCACTCTATTGAAATGGCAGAGTTTACCATTTATACATTGGTTCATGCCATTGAATTATTTTGCTTTCCGCAATCATATTGTTGGCTAAGTTGTTTTCCACGTGCTTTCTGTTCATTTACTGTGCTTTAATTTTGTCAGATTCTAGATAAATAAGTTGGTGTATGTTTGGGTTTTTGTCGTACACGAATGTTTCATGTCAAAGGTGCAAGGTGATGTGGGATAGATGAACGAAAATGTAAGTCCAGAGATCAGCAAATTCGCATAATAGATTAATCATAAACTAATGTTTAAATTTTAGAATTTAATTTTGTAATGATCAAGAAATTAATTAAACAAGCAAAAATTAATCTTTTCAAAATTTTAAATAAATTGGATCGATTAAAATTGAAAAATTACAGTCTCAGATGGTAAGTCAGTTTTCAATAATTTAGGAGCGAGGCAATAGAAACGGATTCTCACAATAATTAATTTGTGCTTTATAATGATAAGTCACATAACGGGAAAATTTTAAGCAAATTTCAAGCAAAATTCAAGCAAGCAAAGAAAACCACTATAGTTGAATAACAAGACTAATTAATTCATTAAAATTTGTACCTAATTTAAAGAATCTAACCACTAGATTGTAACTTCTTGAATTAAGGCTTGGGGCTCTCGGCTCAGGCAGGCACCGAGTGTGGGCTGGATTGATGCAATTAGCGGGCATTCAGCGAGAAGTGGCTTGGTGGACTATTCCAACAAAAGATGCGGCGAGGTCAACTGCACTCGTAGGCGACTGACGATTACAGGCAGGAATCAACGTGATCTGTAGGCTCGTGTGCTTGTGCAAAGCATTTAAGGGGAGGTCGTTTTGAGGATGATCTAGGTAGGGGATGCGATGAGGTTGGCCTTGCTAACGGGCCGATCAGACGGATTGATCGAGTCAGTGCGGCGAATCAGCAGGTGTGGATAATGTGAGCTGGACAACACAAAGCTAGTGATGACTTGACGCAATCATGCCTTTGGGCCCAATGAGATGAAAGGTCGAGCTCGATGAGATCCGTTATAGTGCTGACGGAGCGTGAATGTTGAGCAGGATTGAAGGGAGGAAGGAATAGATTAAGAGAAAATGACCTTGAGTTGATGGATGAAATTTTAGGAATTCTCATCTAAGGTCTAAGCTCTTATGTATCTGGGATATCGATTCGTTCCAGAGTTAAATAATCCCATAGGAAAAAGTAAATAATATTTTATTCAGCATTAAGAAAATAAAGGATAACAAGGAGCCGTTTATATCTTCATACACCGACTCAATAAAGAAAAATACATAAGTAACAATTTTCTCATGCGAACGAGGAAGTACTAAACATCTTATTTAAATTAGCATAACTGAAATAGGAAATAACTAATACAACAAATAAATGACAATTAATTCAAAATGGTATCTTTCCTCAGTCGATTCAATCAGAATAGATTGAGAGATTTTCAATCCTCTATGTCAGCAATCCTTAACAGCCATCTTCCCAAATCTGTCTCAACCATCAGTCAATCAAGATCGAAACAATGTGACTAGATCTCAATTGTTGACAATAAATCCTCTCAGAAATGAATCGACAGTCGATAAGGTAATATTCATCTGTTTTGCATTGTATTATGTCTAATTCCGCAATACTTTGTGGCTTGGCTTTTTATGCTAGGTTGTTTTGTTAACCTTTATTTTTTACTAGTTCCTGTTTTATGATGATGCTTTCTATCAAGTAAACAAATGAATTCCCCGTACCTTTGAGCTTTTCTACCATACTAAAGAAGCTCTTATATTGATCTTACTGGTTATCTCTTCTGCTGTTTAATCAGTAGGTTCCATAACATGACAATTATGTTTTGCTATATGTTGAAACAACTCTTATTTTCATATGCAATCTCAACACTAGAAAATATTTTGAATGTCAAAGATTTTTTATAATAAAGGCTTTTTCAAGATGTCTTTTAACCTCTAAAATGCCTATGTGATCACTCCCTGTTAATAAAATATCATTTACATAAGCGGTTAGAATCACAAATCCAAAAGTGGAATGTCGAAAGAAGATGAAATGATCTAAAGAGGAGCTTCACGGATTAACTTCACCAGCAACTTCACAAAGTTGATCAAACCATGCTCTAGGACTTTGTTTTGGACCATAAATAGTTTTCGAAGCTTGCATAATTTGTTCTCCTCCTAAGCAACACACCTTGGATATTGCTCCATATCAACAGTTTCAGAAAGATCATATGAGAAAGCATTGCTAATATCCATTTGCCACATGATTAATGGCTATAGAAAAATATTAAATGAGTAGAATTAATTTTGGCTGCAGGTGAAAAGTTTCAAAATAATCTACACCATAGACTTGAGTATATCCCTTGGCAACCATACGAGCTTTGTATCGATCAATCGACCCATTTGGATTAAATTTCGCTGTAAACACGTATCGACAAGCTACATGGTGAACTTCTGGAGGGGATGAGACAAGATGTCAAGTATGTCGATTAATGAGAGCCGACATTTCAATATCCATTGCCTGCTTTCATCTTGGATCAGAGAGAACCTCTTGGTATGTCCTAGGGATAAAAATAGAGAACATGGATAGGGAAAACTACCAATAGGAAGGAGATAAATAATCAAGAGTCAAGTGAGAGTATAGTGGATGAGCAATATTGCGTTTCCTCTTCCGAATAGGAATGGGAAGATCCAAGTCATTGGGAGTATTTATAGGAGTCTTAGGTACTTCGGGCAGTCGGGGTTGTGAATCTATCGGTAGGTAGGTACGTGACCTTCGAGTGTACACATGTAAAGGATTATAGGGGCAATAGGAGGCAGTGAAACAGATGAACTAGTAATGCCTTTAAAAGATGCAAAATATGGTGTAGACTAAAAAAAATGTTATATCCATAGAGATACAACTTCTGGGTGAAAGAATTATTCACATCGATAGCCCTTTTGAGTTCACAAGTAACTTAAAAGATGCATCTGATTGAGTGAGGAGATAGCTTATCAACACTGGATGAAAAGATTGTACAAAACTTGTGCACTCAAAAGTTCTCAAAACAATAGGAAATAAGGGCTTGTTTGGATATAAAATTCGGTGCGGAGAACAGTTATCAATATTCGAGAAAGTCATTTGGTTGATAAGAAAATAAGCTGTCAAAACATCTCCCCAAAAAATATGAGGAACATTCATTTGAAACATCATAGTGCAAGCAACATCAAGCAAGCGACAATGTTTTCATTCTGTAGCTCTAATTTGCTGTGAGGGTATAGGCACATGATGTTTGATGAATGATACCATTGACGAGATAAATTTTGAAGATCAAATTGAACGTGTTCAAGGTAATTGTCAGTATGAAAACATTTTATGTAAGTGGAGAATTGAACCTTTATCCTTCTAAAAATAGAAAGCTTCTCAAAGTGACATTTCATTAAATATAACAAAGAACATTAGTAAAATCATTAACAAAGATAACAAATAGTTATGACCCAAATAAGTAATAACTAGATTGAAAGTGAATTAAGTTAAATGGGGCTTGACTAGACTGAACAAACACTAGAGCTAAAGAAGCTTGATGATGCTTGCCAAATTTACAAGCTTAACACTCAAATTTTGTAATAAAAGAAAGAATAGAAATAATAAATCTAAGATAACTCAGAGGAGGATGACCCAAATGACAATGCCACTAATATGGAGACACCATTATAAGTTGTACAGATGCAAGTTCAGGATAATTGGATCCAGTGAAGCAGTAGACCGCCCCCAGATTCTACACCGCACCCAATCATCTTTCGTGTCCTCAAGTTTTGATTGATAAGAAGAGGTGAAGTTAGCTGAGCAATTATAATTCATGGTAAGCTTATGAGTAGAAAGTTGTGACGTCCCGGTTCCCCGGATGCCAGAAATTACTTTTTTTTTTTTTAGAACAGGCAACAAATAATTAAAATCACTTGCCGAACCTTTAGTTTCTTTTCCCTTGTTCCGTGATCCTTTTAGTGCCAAACCTACTGCCAAAAATGGCAGGAATCTATTAATACAGACTCAGTAGATAAAACAATATCCCAAATAATGATTATCAACTCAACACTGCATACAGACTGAATAAACCTTATGTTTTTAGAATTAGACAAGAAATAAAATCAATATCTTCTGTAACAATTCCAATATGTAAGATACGCTTTATATATTATACATTATAATTAATATCATAATCGACTTTATAAGAACTTAATAACTTCAGTTATTTTATTTATGGACCCTAGGTTTCTCAATCAATCACCTCAAATACCTCAATCATTTAGGAGGTCATCACCTCCCATCAGCCCAAAAGTCATAAGACGCCGTCGCGCCAATATCACATAATTCAACCTCGAGCTAGGTATGTGTGATTGCTTGTGAGAAACCTACTTTTTAGTCATTATCATTGCCTTTAAATCATGAATGCAAATATCTTTTTTTTTTTACTTGATCAATGACCTTTTTGTATCAACTCATCACTTAATTATAACATTTACATTTTATATCATAAATCCTAACTTCTCGGTTATTATGACATTACCAACACCAAATGAAATATACGCATTAATTATCATATTCTTCATGTACAACATGCTCATTTCTCGTATTAAAAATTACACATGAAGGTTACAAGCATCATACATAAACATACACTTCACATAATTTTACTGGCTAATTAAAAAGATAAATTACTTCCTTAAGTCCCATTAACTCATTTCTCCAGTTATCTTAACAATATATAAGGATCAACCTTAATAATTTCCTGCACTTCACAATATTGAAAGAGATCACCTATCTTGCCTCAATTATGATTTTACTTTCTCTCCTACTCTTCTATTCTCATATTTGCCCTCTTTTCAAAACGGTTGCATTAAGATAAAGTATATAATTTTTCTTTTCTATTCAGCTCACATATAAAAATAAACACAAATCTCTCTTCTTTTCACATACATAATCATGAAATTAATTCTTTATTCAAATCTAATCAAATATTATCTTTCTCTTTAATCAATCATCTAGATCCAAATTACAATATAAATTATACTTAAATTAAACTCCTATTTACCAGCCAAACTGTTACTTTAACCAATCTACTGTTTATTTAATAATATAACCTTCAATCTAATCTCATATATCTTCAATCAATCTGCCTCTAATTTTTCTTTGTTTTTACATCATATATTCTATAAAGACATGCTAAAATTCCTTTATAACTTGAAATCCACCTCATACATCAAAATATCAGTAAAAAGCAACCAAGAAATTTATTACAAAATTTCACCAAATTAATCCACTCTTAATAATATTATAATTTCCCATATTCTCGTAACATTAAAATGTATTCACAATATAATATTAAATCAATATCAATTTTAGGGAAAGAATTACCTACCAATTATAACGTTAAACAAAGCTTAGAATTTTCACTCTAGCCTTCCTTTTCTTCTTCTTCTTCTTCTTCTTCTTCTTCTTCTAGAAAATATCTCTATATCTCAACATAATAACTATCCTTATCCATTTTTTTTATAGAAAAAATTATAGATTAGTCCCCAAATTTTCATATCCTAAATAGGTTCAAAATTCTTCATTTAAGTCCTCTTTCATCATTTATTTTATGTCCAAAATTCTTCATTTTAAGTCTAAATCAACTTTAATTTTTAAACCTCAAATCAAATTCTATTTCAATTTCTTTTAACTTCAAATCAGATTCTTGGATGTCACAAAAGTAGATCCACAAGAAAATTCTAAACATGGAAGACATCATATAGAGTTAAAAAAGGCAACAAATGAGTCTCTCTACTACACACGGGTAACAATGAGCCATTAGCTATAGTGACAGATGGTAAATAGGATACATTTAGGCTCTGTTTGTTTAAGAGTTTAAAATTAACCTAGTTTAATTTTAAACAGGCATATCACATTACACATAAAATTTAATATTAAAAATTAACTTTATTTCATATCCTACACACATTATTAAAATAATAACTAACTTATATTACATCCTTCACATATTCCAATATAATAATTAATTTTATATCACATCTCTCACATATCCAACATAATAACTAACTTTATTCCACATCATTCACAATTTTTAATAAAAAAATATCTCTATCTAAATTTAATTTTAATCTTGTTAAATTTAACCTTACAAACAAACAGACCGTAACAGAGTAAAGAATAAGGATTTGTTACCAAACATATGTGCAGATTCTCCTGAGTCTAAAATCCAAGTTGTATTTGAATGAGCAGTAATAACTGATCTTAACGTGGAAGCGGCATGCGATGTAGGGAAAGAGTCTTGTTCGATTATTGCCTTGTGGGTGATGGTAATAGCCTTAGATCTCGATACTGATGAGCCAGAAACGCTAATGGGTGTAGAAGAGTCAGAAGGAATAAGTTAAGCTTTCTTCGAATATCCAAACTTCTCCCAACATCGGTTTGCTAAATGATTAATGAGCTCAGTATGGGCATGAGGGAAAAGAGTTCCTGCTATGTCCACATCCACCCATTCAACCCCCACGACCACTCCCACCCGTTCAGCCCCCCGGACCACAACCACCACAGTTACTCTATGTAGATACAATATGAGCAAAGTGATTTGTAGATGGAGAAGTACTGGAAAGCTTTGTAACTCGGAGCACATGAAAGAGCAGTAGCTATATCAGGGATAGCACTATCAACCATCAACAAGACTGAGATTGAATAGATTGGAAAGATGGATGAGGAACAGAAATGAACTTTGCTACTAAGAATTCATCATTCTGCTTGTTCCAAACAGATGGATCAGTAGTAAATTGCCTATACTAAAGTAATTCATCCTATTTTCCTTCAATGTGGCATAGTACTCCTGAACTATTAGATCTCTCTGCTTTCAGCTCTAAGTAAGTGTACACGAGATACATTGCCTTCTTGGAAGTACATAAATTTGAGAAAATGTCATAGATTTTGCAGTCTCTTGAAACATGACAGTGGAAGCAACAAAAGGTTCTAAGCTTTTTAGCATCCAGGTGAGAAATGCATAATCCGAAGATTACCATTTTGAGAATTTTACAGCATCGGTGCGGTCTGGAGGAGGAAAGTCTAAATGAGCATTCTTATTGTGTGAACCTTTGAGAAATTAGAAGGCCCTTGACCAAAGTAAATAGTTGGAGTCGTTAAACTTTGTGGAGGTTCCAATAGTAACAGAAGACTTAAAATCGAGAGTTGGAATAAGAGATACCATCACAAACATTTGAATAAAGGTGGAGGTCTCGAGCAAGTTGTGCAATGCTAACAGAGGAATGATGAGGTCGACTCGAACAGGAGTCAGAGGAGAGCATGCGCAGAGGCGTGGCACTGAGCTCACGCGCTCAGAGATTTGCGATTTGGAGAGCAGGTTCGACACGAGCTTGCGATCGACGTGGAGGCGCGGGTGGAGGAAAGCATGCATGGAGATTGGTGAGTTCGAGAGAGAATGCATGCATGTAGATTGACGAGTTTGCGATCTCAATCATGGAGGGAGGTCCGCCAATTTGCATGCGAAAAGGCTTGAATGTGACGGAGATTAAACCCTAAACGGGATTTGATCACTCCTAAACGGGATTTGATCACTCTATTACCATGTGAAAATTTATTTCCTTTCTTTTATTCTCTACAGTAATCCTCTCTTATTTAATATAAAGTAAGAGGATGGGCATAATTACAAAATAGTAACTAAAATAACTAAAATGATTTCTAACAGCGTTTTAGTGTACAATAAACTTGGTAATGTTGTCCGTTCATTTTGTGTTGTATCCTGTTGTCTGCACTTGTAATTAAAGGGTTTGGTGTTAGTGATGATTATGTGCTTCTATTTTTTACAGGTAAACTCATTCTATTATGATATTCTTTTTCTTCTTATATTTGACTTGTCACTAACGAGTTACCTCATTGCTAGTGGACAAGGCAGGCCAAGTTTCCACATGCTGTCTGGGCAGTTGGTCGCGGTCTCATGGCTATTCTTCTACCAAATTATGATGTGGTGGACAATATATGGCTGGAACCTGCTGCTTGGGAGGTATGATATTTTGCATTTCGACTCTATCTTCAACTTTGATGTTTGTGTCAACGATAAAAAAAAATGATGTTTGTGTCAAATTCACATATGTATGCACCATCAAGTTTACGG
This sequence comes from Apostasia shenzhenica, assembly GCA_002786265.1. Lineage (NCBI taxonomy): Eukaryota > Viridiplantae > Streptophyta > Magnoliopsida > Asparagales > Orchidaceae > Apostasia > Apostasia shenzhenica. The sequence goes on along the minus strand of KZ451935.1, from coordinate 4,930,000 downwards.
TGAATAGATTAGCTAGTTATTACTGATGCTATTTGTTTGAGCTGTAGCTGCACGTTGTGCTTATTATTTATAATCTGTTGTGCTAATTTTTAATTCTCTAATTGCGTGTTTCTTGTTTGTATAAATGAGAGGAAAGGTTTTAAGAAGATTAGCATTCCACAAGTTTAGCATTAAATTTTCATTTAAAAAAAGTTTAAGCATTAAATTAGGTCCTGCTTTTATGGATTATTTGGAATACTTTTATTGCACATCTTGTTTTATGAAATTCCACGAACTAAGAGAATGTGAAATTTTATCAAAAAAAGAAGAGTGTGAAATTTAAAAGAACCAGCTTTTGTTCCCACTTATGAGATTTTTAATAAATCGCAGATTGTGGTAACTAAAACAAGAATCACTTACGAGTCATATAATTACAATTCACGAGGCAAACAGAACAATGATTTAGGAAATTAATCAATATTTGACAAATAATTTGATTTTATGTTGTGAAGATTGAGCATGAAGCCTTCTTATGTTAACGTAATTGTAGGGAGTTGACGAAAGATCTGCATATGTTGTTCATTGATTCTGAAAAAGCATGTAAGCGTGAACTCTTTTGGTGGTGATATGGATCAACACTGAATTAGACTGCCAGGATGATATCATGCGCTGAATCAAAATTTAAATTCAAATTAATTAGAGCTATTGGAGATTTTCATATTACTTTTACTTATATTTGATTTAATTCAGAGCAATTTTGAGAGATTTAAAAACTTATTATATTTGGAGCTAATTTTATTTTATTGTAATAGAATTAGTTTCATATTTGCTCTCATTTAATTGGCATTTTATTTTCTGCATTTAATATTATATTTTGAAATTTCTTCATAAGATTTTTCTATATAAAAAATCGCTTTGTATTATAATGATAGCCTGTTTTGATTAATGAAATAAGTTCAGAGTTTTCTGAGTACCTAAATTTGGGTTAAGGGTTCGATATTCTAGTGAAGAAAAGGGTAGGGTTAGCTTTAAGTGAGGATCCTCAAATAGTCTTGCTGTCCACTTCTATTTTTTTTAAAAATCCTTCTATCTTTTGCTCCATTTGCGGATCAACCCTAATCGCTCGCCTCCAGCTCTTCACACGTTCGCCCACCTCCAAAGCTCGTCCGCCACAAACGCTAGCCGCCTCCTCGCCCGCTACCTCCAATTCGCGTCGACGCTAGAAACCAGAGCACACGCAAGTTGCACCCATAGGCGTCATGATCAGCCCCATAGGCACGCTCGAGAGTCGCACCCACTCGAGTGCAGGACTTGCGCTCGCTTGCAGAACTCACGCTTGCTATCACATGGGAGCCGCACCATCACGCAAGTTTGTGCGCTCGCAAGCACGCTTATAAGAGTACGCACGTGCACCCCGCGACCTGTGCAGTCGTTCAGGCCTTTCCTCCATTTCTCAGCTCATCCCCTTGCCAGCTCCACCAACCCTCTTCGGCTCTATTTACGACGCATCAGCTCCACCTCGTTGCTCACTAGACTCAAGCGCAACAGCCCCCGAGGCGACATCATCAAGTTTCAGCCCATCAATCTCGCGCTAGATTTCTACTGCTTTCATTGGTATAATCTCTAGTTGAATCAAATTCATCGTTGATTATTTATTTTTAACAAATCATTTGCTCTATTGATTTATTCAGTTTATTTTTAATCATGTGACCATAAACTTCAATTAAGAGATTTAAATTACTGTTAGAATTTAATTGCGAGACATTTGTTCTATAATTGACATCCTAATTTAATTTAATAAATTCTTATTTATCAAATGATCCAGTTTAATTTTAGTTTTAAAATATTTTAATTTCTGGGATTTATAAATATTATTTATTGTTTATTTTATTTATTAAATATTTTTTTGTTTAATTAAAATAATTTGTCCGTTAATGTTACTAATTATAAATTAACAATTATTATTATTCATTTTTTGGTTGCCTCGCATCAACTCTCAAATTTGATTTGCAAACCTGTTGGGGGAAAAACTATTATAAAAATTCTATCAGGAATTAAGAGGGCAATTCTATTTCAACAGTGATTAATATCACTGGTTGTTACATAATGACTGAATTCGAATGCACTAGGATAATAATAAGGATTAGTTTGAGTTCTTATGTTTTATTATTTATGAATATTGTGTATGCCGGTTGCTGATGCATAGTTTGGATTGGCTATACCTTATGTTTTGGATCTAAAGAAAAGTAAAAAAAATATGGAGACAATTGCAAGACTAAAGGGCTTTTGATTTGCAATTAGAAAAAAAGGCTTTGTAGATGTAATACAATTTTATTGGTTGCTAAGTCATCGTCTTGGTGTCTTGGAGAGTGATCTTTCCGATTGGTCGATGTGCATCACCGACGAAGCTCATCACCTTGACTCCTGCAGGGAAGGATGCACGATTTGGGAAGCCCATTCGCCGAAAAGCATCGGCATAGAGGATGTCAACAAGAATCCTATGCAGCAGGAATTCCTCGACATCGGCGGATATGACATCCAAGTGATCGCCTGAAGTTGCTTCGATCAGAAGATCCTTTGTATAGAAAGTAATCTCAAGTAGAGGAAGAGAAGGGCTGTGTACCTGCACAATGATGATGTCACCCGAAGAGGTAGTGCTGCGGGGGAAGTGACTAAATAGTTATGATCGGCTTCATCCTGGAAGGCTTAGGTTGGTTGGAGGCTGCTCCTGGATTATAGTTCACTGGTGCGGAGGAGGTTGTTTGACCAACTTGAATTCGAGGAGGTTCCCCGCCTCGGCCAAGGCCTTGATTAGTTTGCGTAGCCTGCAGCATTTGGCTAAGGGGTGGTCGTATGTGCGTGCGATTTGTAGGACTTCTAGCCGCGGTTGGTTGGCGTTTGATGCTGGCTTCATGAAGCTTTTTGGTTTTCAGATTGTTGGATACCTCTTCGATTGTTACAAAAGACGAAAAGATGATCGAATAAGCGAAGGGGACATTTTGATGGCGAGAGGCTGAATGATCCTCATATGCGTCCCTCCTAACCTTGTTCTTAGTAGCTGGCGAAGTGGCGGCGATTGCGTCTTCCAAGTGGAGTTCTTTCTCGGCTCGCAGCAATGCCTCAAACATTGTCTTCGGATTGCGACGATTGAAGGACTAATAGAGGTTGCCGGAAACAAGGAGGGCATTGGTGAAGCAAGAGAGTGAGCAGTAGTCTATGGTGTCACGCGTTTCTGTATTGAGACGGCAGAAACAATCGACGAAATGATGCAGTGATTCGTTCTATTTCAGCTTCCGGAACTCGTAGAAGCTGCAGGATCTCAGCTTGCTTGTGGCAAAGCGAGCTGAAAAACTCTGGGAGAATTGAGAGAAAGAGATGATAGAACCTAGAGAAAGGTAGTCGAATCACTCAAAGGTGGCTCCAGAAAGGGTGTTGTTGAACAATTTGCATTTGTACCCGTTAAATGTAGAGAGTGTTTTCAAACCCCGGACATGATGAACGGGATCTGTCTTGCCATAAAAAATGGGGAATGACGGTGGTTTGAAGCGGTCAGGGACTGGAGCGGCCAGAATATTTGCAGAGTAGGGGGATCTCACTTAAGAATTAAAGAGGAGATATATCTCTAGCTGTTGCTCCCCCTCCGAGTTTGAGATGTGCCCTTTAGGGCCAGTTCTTGAAGCTAAGGTTACTGCAGAAGCCTCAAAACATAGCTTTTTGCGGCTGTTGGATAGAGTAACTGGTTAAGGAGCACCGACCGGTTTAGGTGAGGTGATTTTTTGTTTTGAGTCAGATCATCTGGATGATCTAACTCATAGATTGGGTCAATTGCGTCATACTTGTAGTCAATAGTGAGAGTTGTGATGAATCTACTGGTGGGAGAATATTGGCTAAAGGTGGAGGAATGAAATAAGATTGCAAGATGGAAGGGGTGTTGTTCTGTGGATCTTCAACCATCGAGAGGAAGAATAGGGGAAGATCCTGCGTGCAGGCACCAAATTATTGTAATAAAAATTTAAATAAGAGATTAAGGAAGAATGAGTAGGGTTAATGGGCTGATTGGGGAGGAAAAGAATGTTGGAATAGGGGAAATGAAAGGCTTTCCTTGAGGTTTTCCCTAAAAGAAATAGAGAGGGTGGTGGTGAGCTGCAGGTTGCTAAGGGAAGGTTCATTGGGGGAAGAGAAGTCAGTCGAATAGAGCTAGAGCTATGGGCGAACTGTGGGTGAACAGTGCCTGGTTTGCTTACCCTTCCGAGTTCTTGAGTCTGATTCTGACCCCCCCCCCCCCACTTGCCATAAATGCGGCCATTTATAGTAAGAGTTCAATGGATGGGATTATGTAGATTAGGTAGGCTTCATTAATGAGGTAGTAGTTGGGCGATGTGGCAGTGGTTGGACCTGCCCATGTTGCCAGATAGCCCAGGCATTAATGACGTGCCTTCTCCTTGTCCCTAGAGGGACCGTCACATCATAGGATGGCTATGATATGACGGATGCTTGTTAGCCAATCGGTTGTTTGACCCATTTGTTCAACTAGTTCTGCACTATTCGACCAGGGGACTTCAATCTGAGCAGGTTGCCTGGGTTGTTCGGGAACCCTCATTCGGCTAACTTTGCTTAGAGACTCTATCAAATCCGTCCACGTGTCATGACTGGATAACACGGCAATTTTGTCCCTTAATGACACCTAAATTTGTTGAGTTTTTCTTTTTTGTAATTGCCTGCACTTGGCTGAGTCAAGACTAAGTTTACATGCTTTTACTGGCCTATGTTGTATATATCACTGTGACACAGTCAAACATTCTATATTTTTGCCAAGAGCTATAATGGGCTATAAATTTGTTCCTAACAGGGAATTGGGTGCACAAAAATTACAAAAGCAAGAAGTGAAGGCTCTTTAAATGGAAATCTGGAGTCAAGGTCCTATCTTGAAAAGAAGTTGGTGTTTAGCTTTGGTTCTTGCATTGCAGGTCAGATGTTACTACCTTTTGGTGAAGAGAACTACTTATCCTCATCTGAGATCAAGCTGGCACAAGAGGTACAGTTTCCTGTTTTTTCATAACCATTTCAATCTTACTGTCTGTTTTATCGGAAAATAATTGCTTTGTTGACAAAATGCTGTTATCACTTGCAGATAGCTACGCGAATGGTTCTTCAGTATGGTTGGGGCCCTGATGATAGTCCAGTTATTTATGTTACTAGCAATGCGGTATGTATAAGTGCTAGAAACATGTCTTTATCTTTAAAAAGCATTCTTTTTCTTGTTAGACATAGAAGATGTAAGCTTTTTAGTTGTAGATGATATGTTTGTTTGTTTTTATTTAATAGAGTAGATATGCTATTACATCATGGATTAGATTTGTTATCAGTCGGTGGAATTTATGTTTGCTGAATGTTTTACATGTTCTCCTCCTTGAATTTTTAATCAGTTTGTAAAATAACACATGTTTTAAGAATATACGAGTTCCCGTTATTTCACTTCCTTTCATAGGAGAGGTCAGGGGTCTTTGTAAGCTGGTCCTTGGTATGACAAGTACCTGACCAGTATAGTCCTAGTTGAGCTTTAGACCCTCTATCTATGCTGGTTAGTTTTATAGTTCGTTTTTACTTGAATGTACTGGTTGTGCATGTGTTCCAGGAACTAAAGTGCTTTTTGCTTGTGGATTGTTTCTTCAAGAAATAGGACATATTCTTTCATTTCCATAGTTTTAGCCTTTCCCACAGATTTTCGTAATTCTTCCTGTGCTAAAGAATGCTTATTAAAAGTATTTCTCTGTAAGAAGTGCACATGTTCCTTATTGTGCACGTGTACTCTACAAATAGTTTTGCTATATGGATGTGGAAATATACGTAGCAATGCTGCTGGCATCAGTATATGTCACAAAATATTAGTACGTGGTTTTGCAAAAGAGGCAATAAATCTTTTCTGGAAACTTTTTAGAGAGGCAGTAAATTTTTTTTCATTAAGGGTGTAACAATGCAGCACTATCCTTTATGCAATGCTAGGGCTGTTAACGATTCGATCTCGACCCGATCCGACCTCGGCTCAAGATTGAATTAAAAGTTTTCAATTCGATTTCGATTCGATCCAGAGAATGAACGAGGAGAGTTCGATCCGATCTCGATTCGAGCTGGGCTTGGCTCATTTGTTATCGATTCAAGCTCGATCTGAGCCAAAATCGATTCGACTTTCGATTAATTTTCGATCTTTTATCCAAATATTATGTATAAATATATTTGTGCATTCAATCGGCTTAAACTATGGCCATTCGCTTTGATATATTATTTAAAGATAAAAATAAAAGAAAAATTTACAATAAATATAATTTAAATGATTATAGAGAAAATTCTAATGAAAGTCTAATAAAACCATTCAGTAGACTACTGAAAAAATTACATACTAAATCTAATTACATATATAAATATATATATAATATTCTTATTTTTTTAATCGATCCGATTTCGAGTCATCTCAATCCAATCCTATGCGGCTCAAGATTGGATTGATATAATTTTCGAGCCAAAAAAATGGCTCGTTAGTCTACTCATTTAGATCGAATCGAGCTCAATTCAATTCAAATTTTGATTTAATTTTCGAGCGATTATCGATCTTCGAGCAAAATTAACAGCGATGCAATGCTTACTCCTTTACACAATTATGTAAAAGTTGAGTTCGTGCCCAGACATGTCCATACATTCCAATCAAGTTTTGGATTAGCTTTTTGTCACGCATGTAAAAGCTTTTAGAAATAAAACAAACGAGATTTTCCAGATTTGTTAAACAAATTTATGTCCTAGTTAAAAGGAATTCTTTTAACTTACACTTCTTGTATGATGTAGTATATCTACCTAAAAGTCAGATTAACTAATTGCAGTGAATTTCTGGAAATTATTACTTAGCGCTTGCATATCTGTTTGTACTGCAAATGTAATATGACGAGCTTTCCTAGTTGGGAATCTATGATTTATTTAAAGACATTTCTGTTTCAAGTATATACTTGATATGCATACTTTACTTGTACCTTAATTATTCTTATTGTGAACACACTGAATCAGCTAGGAACACTGAGTATGGGCAATAAGCATGAGCTAGAGATGGCAGCTAAAGTTGAAGAGGTATTTTGCCCGATCCCTTGGTTAAATTATTGTTGTATGGGGTTTAGCCTGTGATTGCAGTAGGGTCAAGTAACTCATATTTATTGTTGAATGGCTTTGTTAGTTTCTTCTTTATCATATGTACTTCTGTCCAGATGTACAACTTAGCATATGAAAAGGCCAAGGAAATGCTTCAGAAAAATCGTCAGGTACTTGAGGTTATTGTCGAGCAGTTGCTTGAATATGAGAACTTAACAGGAGAGGTCAGTAACTAATTTTCAGTTATTCGCTTAAATAAAACTTTGTATGCATTTTGTTAGAAAAGTTGTTGGCTATCAAAATGATTAAATTTATTAAAAAGGATTTATTTAAATTAATGTCAACTTTAAGGACCCCATTAAAAAAAATTTGAAATCGAGGACCTAGTTGATATTACTCCCAAACCTTGGTGACCTGGGTGATATTCATCCAAGTTTTAATCCAAATTTGTTGGGGTGAACCTTCTTTCAGCTCTATTTTAAGTAACTCAATAAACACAAATGAGTCTAGATCATATGTATTTCTTATCTCAGTATGAGCTGAATAAATCTTAATCCTCACACCTCTAATACGTGATAGTGGCATATTAACACACTATTATTTTTGGAGCTACAATTAATTATTTTGGCTTGATTGTTCATTCACTATTATTATTATGTATGCTATTGATTATTTTTTTAGTTAGCTGAAGATGCACCGGTTGGCTCTATATTTAAAGGTACTTTATTATGAGATTTAAGAATCATCTTGCTATAAGATGTTCACTTCATAAGGCTTATTTTTATAGGACAACTAAATTAGGAATCCTTGCTTTTTACAGCACTTGAGAGTTACTCATGATGAACTTGGTAATGGTCATATTGTTTGTTTTATCATTCATTCCATGTATTACGTTCCTTTGATTGATTCAGGATTGATTGACATTCTTAGTCTTGTACTATATGGTCTTTATGAATATGAGATTAAAGCACATTCTTTCATGAGATGATGCGTTAACTATCCTACTTAACATTAGGGTCGTTGAGGACTAGCGTTACATTTTTCATTAGCAGTACTTTTCACGTCAAAATCTGAATATCATCTCAGAATATTTTTGATATGGCAAAATTTCTTCTTTTTGTGTGAGAATTCAATATTTATTCAAAACAATGTCTTGTGCCAGGATCTGATCTGTATCTTTGAAGAAAATCATGGAATTCGAGAGCAAGAACCGTTCACTATTCTAAAACATCAACCTAAGGAGGTTAGTTGGAATTGTCATCATTTGTTGCTTTGTTAATATAACTATTTTGGTATCTTTTGGACCTTTTGATATATTAGCCGCAAAAATATATCCTTATTACATTTTTGATTTTCTCAAAATGTGTACCTGATGACTGTTGGGCCTGTTGATTCTTTTTATTGCAAATCATCATGCACCCTGCTGTACAAATGTGACACTCTTGTCATCTTCATAAAAGTGTTGCATAATTGCTAGCATACGATATTAGTGTACATTTTTCCTTCCATTTGCATTCATGCTATCGAATGAAAGAGTTGACTGTGTTAATGTCGTTCCATCAATCCGGCTGTTTGATGATTTAGAATTTTAGTTCTCTTATGGCTATCAGGGCACCCTCTGGTGCTGTTGCCTGTAACAATCTTTTGTATATACAATATGAAGATAACTTGATTCAATAAGAGACGACTTGTTGTGTGTGCCTTCATAGCAAAAACATCAACAAAAACAACAATAAGGCCTTAATCCCAAACTAGTTGTGGGGAGCTACGTGGATTTCTCTTCTCCATTCAGCTTTATTTGGTACAGCACTAGATGTGTGCACAAGTGAGTTAATGTGATGTATAATGCCCATATCATCGGTTATTTTTGGTTTATCCTTTCCACTCCTTATTGTTGTATGTAAGGACTTTTATGGTTCCACTATAGACATGAACAATCCACCTTAAATGCCATGCCCATCCTTTATCTTATCCTCATAAGTGTCATGCATCCTCTTTTTGATGCAATTCTTAAGCTATCTACTTTAGTGTGATCACTCATCTATGTGAATCTCGGCTGTACTAATAAAAGGCTTGTATAGAGTTGCGTGGAATTATCAAAGTAATTTTATGAGTAATTATTTCAATGAGGTTATGAGAGGGATGGAGCAAAGGCCAAGCAAAATCACACGGGTGTCATGTGTAAGTTATCCTATGCTAAAATACTCAGCCATTAAAGTTAATTTACAGCAAGGGAATTTTTATGGCAATAAGCAAATTGGGTCTTGCGAGCAATAAAAAGTACTTCCATAGGATTCTAACCAAAAACTAGGCATGATCAAGTATGTTTGTAGGGTAAATTTTAACTCATTTATTCTTTGCTGGAGGGTCATGTGCTTTGCGTCTCATCCTTGATTTTCGACATTGGCAGTGCATGTTTTAATGTTTACCATAAAATAGGAATTTATATTTCACATTAAAGCATTTCTGTCTTGACATTCAATTACTGGAATGCAGTAAAGATTAGACGTCCTTTGCTTATGTGTACCACCAAGTTTTGGTTATGTGGTTTACATCCAATTTGGGTAGGCATGGCTGGCTGATGCCATGGAAGAGTATTCTGCTTTTAAGCAGCTAAGGTCCCATTTTACTAGAGTGCTCTTCCATAAGAATGTAAGGAAAATTACATGCATGGCATTGAAATAAGTGCACTTACATACTAAACACGTTAATCTTCATATTTACATCCAGAACATTAGAAAAACAATTCCAATCTGATTACTTTTTGTTGGGAACACTAAAAAAACGCTTAGACCTTCATATTAACATCTTGAACACTGAAAATGCATTGATATTCAACTGTCCGATTACTTTTTTTTCCCAAACACTGAAACACTATAAACAACAAAGATCAGACATTGTGGTTACTGCAGGTAGACCTTGATGATCCGCCCAATCCTTCATACATGGTAACAAAAGTTTTTGATCTTCTAATGTTTAATACAAATATTTTCAACTCATGTAGCAAATGAATGGCATTTAAAAAATTAACTAGGGTAAGAAATTGGGTTAATTTGATTTGGGGGAAGTGTCCAATCTGTGATGTTTATTAGACTTTCACTGTTGTAGATATAATAACATGACAATTTTGTACGTCTGATATGTAGATAAGGCTTAATTTGGTGTCATATATGTAACTGTTCCTATGTATATAAGTGCATATGTGAACGAAGAGCCGAAGACCCTGAAGCAACTTTTTTTTTTTCTTAAGCTTCAATATTTTCTTAATCAATCCTGTCGGACCGTTTTTCTTGCTGTAGAACATGGCTATATTTCATCGTAAAGATGATTGAAAATTTTATCAAAATTAATCTGTTCCCTTTGTCACTGCAGGTTGGCCGTGGTATCCCTCTTGACAGCAGCGGGAATGCAGCTGCTGTAGCACTTTTGGGTATCTCAACTTAAAAGATGGAGGTCATGGATGGATAATCATGGTTGATTTTATGTAGCAGTAGCTCCACCTCCCTCTCTCCGCTTCTGAATCTCTGTAAGAGCCCTCACTTGAGTTTTCCATTCCTTTAGAAAATGATGCATTTTTGTCCTGTTTATCAAGTTTCAGGAAGAAAAACTCTTTTAACTCTTGGCTGGAACTATTGAGTGTCCCATTAGCTGAACCTCCAATGCTACCTGATTCAGTCATTTTTGTACCTTAGTTTTGAATCTTTTTTGCTCAAGGAAGTATGCCTCCTTTGGAGATATCATATGCTACACCCTCATATCGAGTGATTTTTGTTGTAATCTTTAGTAGTTATATATAGGCTAAGGCTGATATTCTGAGAAAAAACTCAGTCTTCGACATTTGTTGTGTATGTGTAGATATGAGGTTCCTAACACGTTTGCCTTTAAATGAATGTATTCGCAACGCACAGATTATTATGTTCAGGTCTTAAGGTTAGAGTTTGTGAGGATGTAATACCCCCTTCTATGGTTTTATAGAATAGGGACATATATGTACATCACTGTTGATAAAGTCTGATTAGCACCCAATTTTTCATATTTACATATAGAACATTGAGTTGTTATAAATACGATATATTGGATTTTTCCACTACCTTTATCTAGGAGTGAGAGTTTGTCTCGAAGATCGATAGTAGTCCGATGTTCGGATCGATATTTAGCTCAAATGAAGCTCGGCTTGAGTTTATTGAGCCGAGCTACAAGCCGAATCGACTTGGCTCAATCTTTCTTTTATTTTCTTTTTTTTTTTATTTCTATGCATAAAAGCTAGTGGGGAAAATCTGTCATGAATTTAGATTGGGTTGGCTCAATTGAAGTTTTTCTCAATTTGAAAAATCTAAGTCTTCAACTTGAATTCGACTAAGTCAATGGAGAAAATTAGGCCACATTTAGCCGGTTTAATCGGACCACAGGAATCAACCGCTGGATTAGAATCGGATGGCTGAGACGAAAGGAGGCTGTGGCTTGTTTTGATGGAATGAGCCAGAGGCATTAGCTTCTATTTAGATAAAATAATTGCACTTCATATTCTTCTGGCAGGTTCTTTAATTCTTATGCAGCACCAATGGCCAGCTGAAATCACACCTGAAGAGAAAGGCAGCCACAAGAGACACAGAGGGGCATATTCTCATGCAACTTCACCTGTCACTTATGCTCGAAATCGTTTGAAAGTCGCTTTAATTTTAGTCGATTCAAATTGTTTGTATATATTCAGATAAAAGTTAATGGTTATACTCAGTTAAATAAAGAAGCAGTTCATCTTGATAGCAACTTTTTATACATTGTGTATCTATTCACATTTTATATTAAGTTAATTTTCAAATAATTTTTCTTTTTTTTTTGCAGCATTTTTTGAAATTCAAAGTAGAAATCTTGGTATTAGTATTTCAGTCAAATTATTTGCGTTTCACCATTATGGTTTATTTCGTGATAAAAATACACACAAGTCATGCCTTTGAAAAATGGCTTTCATCAAAATTATTATTTTTGGAATTATATTTTCATGGAGAATTTTGAAAAAAAATTAAAAAAAAGAGATAATTCTATAACTTTTCTTGTAATTGTTCACTGTTGATCTTGAAAATAATAACCAACTTTAATTAAATTTTTTTTTTAAATAAATACCTTCGTATCGATTTGGGGACAACTGACTCGAATTTGAGTGCCAAATCTATAACGTTATCCTTATATAACCAAAAATATTTAACGAGTCGAGTTGTGAGTTTGTTTTAGCTCGAACTCAAAATTCGTGATTCGAATTAAGCTTATTCAGTAAGTTTATTTTTTTATTACATAAAAAAAGGAAGTTTATTTCTGTTTTAATTTTTGGTATACGCAATGTGTGTTTTAAGTGCACTATTATAAAATTAAGTTATATATTACTCCTAAATATATATATTTATATATACACGCGCGCACACACGTGTCAAATTTTCAACATAAAAATTAAAAAAGTATACATTTGAAATTGAATATGCATTAAATCAAGCCTATCTTAAAGAAATTGATCCGTTGTCGGAAAAAAAATTAATTAATTTTGAATAAAATAAAATACGAATGAATTTAGGAATAATTACTTACATGTCACATAATTTAGTTTTATTTATGCTTTACCCATCCATTCTTAGTTAATTATGATATGTATACTCAAAATATTATAAAATTTTACATACACACATTTTAATTTATTTCTATTATAATGAGTAATCATAATTAAATTACAAAAAATTTGAGCAGTTCATCATATTATTTTAAAGATATTTAAATATATTTTGAGTAAAAATTCTAAAACCTTGATGTTTAGGTGGCGACAAAGGAAGAAGACATCCGCGACGTGAATTGATTTTAGGACAAATCAGCGCTTTAGTGTAGTATTAAAGAAGAGAAAAAATATATATTATTAAGAGTAAAAATATAATTTTAATGATTTACTAACAGATTTTTTTTTCAAGTAGATTTTAATTAAGTTTTAACTCAAATGTGTGTATGTAAGATTTTGTAATATTTTGAATATGCATAGTATAATTAATTAAGAATGGATGGGTATGATATAAATAAAATTAAATTATGTGCTATGTAGATAATTATCCCATGAATTTATTGGGAAGGGATGCAGTGAGGAACAATTTTACATCATTCTTAAATAAAATAGTATATGCCAAAAAGTGAGAATATATGCGATTTTCCCCCTTTGTCTCCCTTTTCAGATTCTATTGAATAATGTCCAAATAATAATAAATTGTACTCAAGGGTTCATATTTTTGGAGTATTTCACATAGATCCTTGAATTTGTGGTGAGGGAGAGCAAAATTTTGATCAACAAATTAATTTCTAAATCATTAGAAAAATTTAAATACTTAAACTACACTGAAATAATTGAAAAGCTTATTGTTCTACAAGAAATCAAAATAGAAAGCAATCATCAAAGTGATGTGATCAAAACAAAAACAAAAAAAAAAGTTTGGGTCCTAATTACTCATATTTTAAGTCATTGTAAACCTAATTACCTACTCGACATGAACCTAGTTGACACGAAAATTAGGTTTCTGAAACATCCAAACAATCAAATGAAAATACGTCAACCTGAGTTACAATTTTTATCGTATGTTAACTGCATTGAGTTTGGGTTGCATATAAGTGGATCAACGGTAGGTTTGGGTTCGTGGATTGACCTAAGCCCGACTCTTGTCCTATCAAGTAGAGATGGGTCATAACCTTATTGGGTCTATACCGAGTCTTAAATTTGATTTCGGTATGGATTAAACTAATGTTAGATTCAAGCTTGAGTCTATCATTTTGGGTAAATTGCACTCACATTCCTCTAGTTTTGTTGATAGGATACACTAGCATTATTCATTTATTTTTAGATTTATGTAGAATATAAAATAAAATTAATTTTATCTTGAGAATCGTGTAAAATGTGAAATATTTTATCATTAAATATTTGAAAGAAGCCAAATAAAATAATTTACTATTTTAAATATAAGATATATAGTTTATTTTAGTATTAGAATTTGGCTATATTTTAGTAGCATGTATGTAATTATCCCTCAAAAAATTTTAATAATAAGTCCATTAACAATAAAAAATATGATAGCTAGTCACAATTAAATATCAAAAATTAATACCCATTATTTTTCTCTTTCCCTCTCTCTTTTTGTACACTCAATCGTAGCATATATATAACAAGGTAACCTTGTAACATCCCATATTTTAGATATTGAGATATTATTTACTTTGGCTTTAAGAGATTATATGACTTGAGTATTTTTCAAGAGTTCACTCATCTTAAAACTACTCAAGTTCAAGTAAGCTTAATTATAAAGCTTCCCAAACGGCATCTCTATATATTAGGATCAAGTTATTTAATTACTTATATAGTTTAAGAACTCATATCCCTTTTCGGTATGAGATGGTTTCATGTTCCTATGCCTCTCCACTTGGAAGCGGCCTGCCAGGAATAACTCCCTATTCGATTGACTCTGATTCAATTTTATGAACATCACACAAATAATCACTCTTCGCCCTCTTCAGTCACGAGTCATCACACAACTAAAGCATTGATGGAAGGGTCCATGTGTAATATATATATATATATATTAAATAGTACTTAAAATGATAGGGTCCCAAAAAAAATTTATTTAGTTTTTGAACCTTTTTGGGACCTACTTATAATTAGCTAGGTTGAATGCTAAAGACCTTAATTATAGCAAGTTACAATGTCATCGACATGCAATAGTCCCTTCATGACACACAAATAAATGAAGTAATTAATAAGCAAATATTATTTTGCATGCATGCCTCTTGGTCACTCGCTCCCCTCCTCTCTCTCTCTCTCTCTCTCTCTCTCTCTCTCTCTCTCTCTCTCTCTCTCTC
>KZ451935.1:4897184-4907958 GCA_002786265.1 Apostasia shenzhenica | reverse complement strand
TGTGGTGAGGGAGAGCAAAATTTTGATCAACAAATTAATTTCTAAATCATTAGAAAAATTTAAATACTTAAACTACACTGAAATAATTGAAAAGCTTATTGTTCTACAAGAAATCAAAATAGAAAGCAATCATCAAAGTGATGTGATCAAAACAAAAACAAAAAAAAAAGTTTGGGTCCTAATTACTCATATTTTAAGTCATTGTAAACCTAATTACCTACTCGACATGAACCTAGTTGACACGAAAATTAGGTTTCTGAAACATCCAAACAATCAAATGAAAATACGTCAACCTGAGTTACAATTTTTATCGTATGTTAACTGCATTGAGTTTGGGTTGCATATAAGTGGATCAACGGTAGGTTTGGGTTCGTGGATTGACCTAAGCCCGACTCTTGTCCTATCAAGTAGAGATGGGTCATAACCTTATTGGGTCTATACCGAGTCTTAAATTTGATTTCGGTATGGATTAAACTAATGTTAGATTCAAGCTTGAGTCTATCATTTTGGGTAAATTGCACTCACATTCCTCTAGTTTTGTTGATAGGATACACTAGCATTATTCATTTATTTTTAGATTTATGTAGAATATAAAATAAAATTAATTTTATCTTGAGAATCGTGTAAAATGTGAAATATTTTATCATTAAATATTTGAAAGAAGCCAAATAAAATAATTTACTATTTTAAATATAAGATATATAGTTTATTTTAGTATTAGAATTTGGCTATATTTTAGTAGCATGTATGTAATTATCCCTCAAAAAATTTTAATAATAAGTCCATTAACAATAAAAAATATGATAGCTAGTCACAATTAAATATCAAAAATTAATACCCATTATTTTTCTCTTTCCCTCTCTCTTTTTGTACACTCAATCGTAGCATATATATAACAAGGTAACCTTGTAACATCCCATATTTTAGATATTGAGATATTATTTACTTTGGCTTTAAGAGATTATATGACTTGAGTATTTTTCAAGAGTTCACTCATCTTAAAACTACTCAAGTTCAAGTAAGCTTAATTATAAAGCTTCCCAAACGGCATCTCTATATATTAGGATCAAGTTATTTAATTACTTATATAGTTTAAGAACTCATATCCCTTTTCGGTATGAGATGGTTTCATGTTCCTATGCCTCTCCACTTGGAAGCGGCCTGCCAGGAATAACTCCCTATTCGATTGACTCTGATTCAATTTTATGAACATCACACAAATAATCACTCTTCGCCCTCTTCAGTCACGAGTCATCACACAACTAAAGCATTGATGGAAGGGTCCATGTGTAATATATATATATATATATTAAATAGTACTTAAAATGATAGGGTCCCAAAAAAAATTTATTTAGTTTTTGAACCTTTTTGGGACCTACTTATAATTAGCTAGGTTGAATGCTAAAGACCTTAATTATAGCAAGTTACAATGTCATCGACATGCAATAGTCCCTTCATGACACACAAATAAATGAAGTAATTAATAAGCAAATATTATTTTGCATGCATGCCTCTTGGTCACTCGCTCCCCTCCTCTCTCTCTCTCTCTCTCTCTCTCTCTCTCTCTCTCTCTCTCTCTCTCTCTCTCTTTCACTTGCCCAACATGCATTGTTATTAATTTGGGCTGTCATATATGCTTACATTCCACAAGCATTAGAATCCCATCATCTTCTTCCTCACCTCCTCCTCCTCCTCCTCCCCCCCCCCCCCCCCCCCCCCCCCCCCCCCCCCCCCCCCCCCCCCCCCCCCCCCCGCCCAATTACCATATATATACACACACTACCTCACTCTCTTCTCTCCATCTTCCCAACCCAAAATCCTAAACCCTTAAAAACCATGATGATGCCTTGGAGTGGCATCTACAAGGTGGTGGAGGCCATGGTCCCCCTCTACTTCTCCCTCTTCCTCGGCTACGGCTCCGTCCGGTGGTGGCGCATCTTCACCCCAGAGCAATGCACCGCCGTCAACCGCCTCGTCGCCTTCTTCACCCTCCCCTTCTTCACCTTCGAGTTCGCCGTCCACGTCGACCCGTTCGACATGAACTTCCGCCTCATCGCCGCGGACGCCGTCTCCAAGCTCCTCATCGTCGCCAACGTCTCCCTCTGGGCCAAGTTTGCCGGCGGCGATAAGGGCAGGTACTGCTGGTCCATCACCACCTTCTCCCTCTGCACCCTCACCAACTCCCTCGTCGTCGGGGTCCCCCTCCTCGACGCCATGTACGGCCGGTGGTCGGAGGAGCTCGTCGTGCAGCTCTCCGTTGTTCAGGCGATCGTGTGGCTGACGATGCTGCTCTTCGTGATGGAGCTCCAGAGGGCTTCCGGTGGCGATGCTGCCGTCACAACCGCCCGAGGAGACGGCGGCTCCATCGCCTCAGACGGCAAGATGGAGGAGGGGAGGATGGAGGAGGTGGTTGACGGTGGGAGGCAGAGCTTTTGGGCGCTGATGAGGGTGGTGTGGCTCAAGCTTGCTCTGAATCCAAATTCTTATGCAAGCATTGTTGGCATCACTTGGGCTTTTCTTGCAAACAGGTCTCCCCCTCCCTCATCTCTCTCTCTCCCTTAAGTTTCTCAAAAAGTCCTCCTTAGCTTTAATTTAAACTCGATCGTCCTCTTGTTCTACCGACAATTTCACATTTTTCATCAGTAACTTATAATACATGCATTCAACATCTACATCGATCATTCAAAATTATTATTAACGAAAAGTGACAAGTCATAAATAGGGGATACATATTGTAACATCCCGTGATCTCATTGTAGAGGTATTGTCCGCTTTGGTTTTAGAAAAACTGTGTGCTTGAGTACTACTCCAGCCCAAGCACGTTTAACTACGAAGTTTTCCATCACTAGCCTCACGGTTTTGCCCCAAAAGATGCCTCTATCATTTGAGATCACGTTATCTACTTATACAGCTCAGGATCTCCCTCCCTTTTTGATATGGGACGATTCATTCCTGCGCCCCTCTCATCACTCATTGGCCTTGTTTGGCATAAGCCCAAAAATGGGCAAAAAAATATCTTAATAATATTTTAAATTTATTATAAATTTTAATAACTTTATTTCACATCTAACACAAATTCCAATCTTAAAAATTAACTTTATTTCACATTCAACACAAATTCCAACCTTAAAATCAATTTTATTTCACATCCTACACACCTCCCAATATTAAAATAAATTTCTTTCCCATCAACTCTATAAAATAAATTATTTTCTTTTTCCTTACCCAAATTCATCCTCCAACCAAACAAGCCCATTATTCGACCTAGAAGCCTGCCAGGAGCCGCACTTTGCCTTAGTGATTCCTTTCTCTTAGGACATCACCCGGCGATCACTCCCCGCCCTCTTCGGCCATGGGAGTCACACATATACTAGATAAATAAGAAAGAGGGTAAAGAATCGGAAGAAAACCAATGAGAAATGGCATATAATGTGTGTACGTAGCATTCTCCAGCTCAGTTGGGAAGGAGATATCAGAGGACCACGGATTTGAATCCACATCACTACAATTCCTAAATATATGAATGAATTGCATTATTGTTTTATGACCCAAACTATTTTTCAAACTTTAATATTTAGAATTTAGAGTTTTTTCAGATTTTTACTAATTTTTTAAAAAATTAATATGAGACTTATAATTTTTTCAGAATTCTATATTTTATATGTAAATGTCCAAGAGTTAATTAAGTCATTAGGCAATGGCCCACAAATATTAATTTCTCATTCAGTGTGAATATAAAAAATTTAATATTGTAATAGAGAAAATAGATTATATAAAATGTAAATTGTAATTGAAGTTATTTATAAATTTTATAATTTTGAGAATTAAGTATTAAATTTATAATGTTTATAAAAAATGTTGTTATATATTTAATTTTCTAAAAAAATGCTTGTGAAATATTTGTATGAGAATCAATTTAATATGAAATAAAAATTTACTTAAAAATTATTAAAGTTTCCTGCAATTTTTTTTGGATAATTACCTACATACCACATAATTTAGTTTTATTTATATCTTACTCATTCATTCTTAATTAATTGCACTATGCACATTCAAAATATTACAAAAATCTTACATACACACATTTGAGTTAAAACTTAATCAGAATCTATTTAAAAAAAATATTCTGTTAGTAAATCATTAAATTTATATTTTTACTCTTAATGGTATATATTTTTTCTCTTCCTCAATACCACACTAAAGCGCTGATTTGTCCTAAAATCAATTTACGTTACGGATGTCTTCTTCATTTGTCGCCACCTAAACATTAAGGTTTTAGGATTTTCACTCAAAATATATTTAAATATCCTTAAATAATATAATGAACGGCTCAGATTTTTTATAATTTAATTATAATTAGGTTATTGAAAAATTATAATTACTCATTATAATATGTGTATGTAAGATTTTATAATATTTTAAATGTACATAGCGTAATTAATTAAGAATGAATAGATAAGGCATAAATAAAATTAAATTGTGTGGCAGGTAAGTAATTATCTTTTTTTTTTTTTTTTTTTAGAGATTTCAAAGCAGAGATATATCTTTCGAACTGACGGCTGTGATCAAAACAGGTGGCACTTTGAGATGCCGAGCATGATGGAGGGATCGGTGCTGATCATATCGAAGGCCGGCACTGGAATGGCTATGTTTAGCATGGGTAATTAGTTTGTCTTTATTCTATAAAAAAAAATTCTTTTATAAATAAAATCATTATATAAATGACTTATAAAGCCCTCTAGTTTGAGATACATTCATGTCAGTCCACATACTAATTTATAAAACATTTCAGTTAGGTCCATTCATCAAATTCCGGCTATGCAAAATGAAATGAATAGTTTAGAAAATTAAAAAATTTGAGATAATTAAAATTTTTAAACATGATTATGTGATTTTTACTAGATTTTAGATATTTTTGTAAGAAAAAAGTTTTGACAAGCACAAACTTAATAAAAAGGAACGAGATTAATTTAGCATAAATTTTAAATATATTTAGGTCATATAAAATATGAGATAATTACATATTAATCGCCTGATTGAAAATTCTTAACAGGACCTGACTGAAAACTTTTGAAAAAATGTGAATCAATTTGTAAGATACAAAAGAGAAATGCAATTAACCTATCAAATAAAATAAAATTAGGTAAATATCATTTAAGTCTTTTAGATTTGGAATAATATCAATTAAGTGCATGATTTCAAAAAAAAAATTAATGAAGTCCTTAAAATTAACATTAATATTTTTAATCAAGTCATTTTTACTTAATTTCATATTTTTTTCAATTACAATTATTTGCAAAAAATCATATTTAGGCTAAATGAGTAATGAACCTCACAATTTAATATTAATTCGTTAATAAATTAATTAATTGGGCATTTTTTTGCAGGCCTGTTTATGGCCCAACAAGAGAAGTTCGTCGCATGTGGGCCGGGCCTGACTGTATTTGGGCTGGTCCTGCGTTTTATTGCTGGCCCAGCATCCATGGCGATATCATCCATGATTATGGGCCTCCAAGGTGATATTCTTAAAGTAGCAATCACACAGGTACAAAATTAACACGTTTTTCATTAAAATGCATGCATAAATTAAAATTAATATACATTATTTTTATTTAGTTTATAAATTATTTTTTTGAGCTATTTCTTTGCCTCCCTATGACAAAAAAAGGCCTAAATGTGAACCACTCGGGTCAGTCACATAAGAGAACTTGTAAACACGAGTGAATTGAATTTCGATCTTTTTTTGGGTTAACGAGAAGCCCTAGTAAGTTAACAATATCTCTCTCCCATGTTATTATTTATAGATGTTATATTGACCGTCTCTATGACACCCGTGACTAAAGAAAGGGAGTGGTCTTCTTCTGAAGAAAGAAATGGAACATCACTAGAGCAAAGTACGGCATTTGGTAAGTTTCTAGGCTGGATAATGAGTAGTTAGAGGAACATAAGAATGAATCATACTTTATTAAAAAGAAAGAGAGTTCCTGAACTGTATAAAGAAATAATATGATTTCAAATGATAAATGCGTCTTTTGGAGTAAAACCGTGAGGCTAATAATGAGAAATTACGTAGTTAAGCATACTTGAATTGAAGTAATATTGGATGGATGATCTTCTAGGAAGTGGTCTAAGCTAAAGAATTCCCAAAAATATTGAGCAAATAATACCTCTACATTTGAATCATAAGATGTTACAATCGCTTTTATACAATCTCATTTCTTAGGGGTGGCAATATTTAACTCAGACTGTGAACTCGATCCAAGCCCTATATGAGAATTTTAAGTAGAGGTCATGAATTTTAACTCATTTATTGAATGGGTCAAGTTCTAATTGTATATAATTAAGTTTGAGTTAACCATTTATAATCATTTATTTTATGAATGGGACAGGTTAGCGAGTTGACCAGACCTATTTATTAATTGAATCAAATTCAAATCATTGATCTTGACTCGTTCAATAATCAAGTCAGGTTCAGGCTGAGTTATTTGAGTCTGGTCGAATTCAGGTTCATGTCAAACCCAACCCGTTTAATAATCTAATGAGCTCATTCTGTTGTGACGGTAATTTATTCGAGAAACTGCATCTCAACTACAGTAATCTTATTGATATGTAGTATCTAAGATAGCATTTTACGAGTTAACTTAATCGAGTTTTATTTCGGCGCATAATTTTTTTAATTTTTATTTTTCAGTGGATAATTCATTAATTTATTTCATCAATATTGTTGAAAACTTTGCAGGCAGCATTACCTCAATCTATCACCTCATTTATATTTGCCAGGGAATATGGATTGCATGCTGATGTGCTTAGCACTGCGTAAGCCTATTTATTAATTTACTTAATTTATTAATCATTATATTAATAAAATTAAATTTATTAATACTTTAATTAATTTATTTATTTTTTCTATTTTTCAGGGTCATATTTGGTATGCTGATCTCTTTGCCAGTACTGGTGGTCTACTATATTATTTTGGGCTTCATGAGTTAAATTTTTGGGAATGCAAGGGGTAATTATGTAATTTATGCCTCAAAAGTGTTGATTGAATTAAATTAAAATCTTTTTCTGATAAATAATTCAATGAAAGTTTGCTATTTTTATTTTGTTTTGAAATGAAATTGTGAATCCAAATAATTTTTTTATTAATCCTACCTATGGAAAAGATGATATTTCCTTAGTGGTTTAATCCCACATCACTTAAATTAAGTTTGATTAATTAAAAAATCGTGAAATTTGTTGCGAGACGGTAATGTTCTATGCCGTAATGTCTAGGCAAGGAGACCAAATCATATTCGAATCTCACAGGCTCTACGATCGTGCACGGTTTATTAAAATATTAGTTGTAATTATTTATTTTTTTATCAACTCAAGCTTTTAGACGAGTTATTAAATGCCGCCAATGGTTCCAATGAGACGAGAGTTTGATAAAGTTTCGCTTAATTGATGCACATAAAAGTTCTATTTTTCTAGAACCAATGGATTTAACAATAATATTTTTTTTAGATTAAAAAAATAATATTTTTTAAGAAAATAGCAATGACAATTCAACGAAAGGATCGTTTCGCAATATATATATATATATATATATATATATATATTAATCATTCAAAAAATTATTCAGCTACCTCAAAAAAATGCTATTTTTAGATGTTACATATATAATTTTATCAAAAAATAATAATCTAAAAAAATCAAAAATTTTAATTTAAAGAATTTAATTATAAATTTCTATTTTTTTAATTCGTAAAATGATGTAAGGTAAAATTTTTCGATGCAAAGTTGTCAACCAGATCAAAAAACATATAAAATTTAAGCTAACATGATAATAAATTAATACAAAAAAATTTTATATTAGAAATATGAGAGAGAGGTGGAAGAGAGGAGGAGAGTGATAAGGAAAAGAATGAGAGGAATGAAGTGGAAACGGATGCCTCTAACTAATTATATCCATTGTAATATATATTATTTTCGTTCTAATATCGGAATTTTATCTATATTAAAAATATAGAGATCAGTTTTTGGATGAGATTTATTTTGAAAAAAAACTTTTTCATTTGTGTATATATCGTCAAAAGGATCTTCCTCTTTTGGTTGATAATATTGATCAGCATATTCATTAAAATGTTGATAAGGTGAATTATGATGTGGTGCTCCATGTAGTCGTTTTCGTCTACTGGGTTCTCCTACTTCCATATAAATTTCTTCGGTTATTTCAAGATTCTCAAATTCACTATAATTATTCTCATTTTTACTATTATTATTTGAATATATTTCATATTCAGGTGTATAGTTATATAAATGAAATAAGTCTTCATTTTCTCTATATATGTCTTGTATAGCTATAAATTTATCTAAAGTTAGATTATTCATATAATTTTAAATTTTTTTTTCTAGGATTTGTTTATTAATTAAAAATAAGTTATAATAGTCTTCGAAGTTTTCGAAATCTTCTAATACATTAATGTATTCTATTTTATTGTGAATCGGAATTAATTATTTTTTATTTAATGGGACATTCATCCAATGATAATATTTTTCATTATTATCATCAAAATTTTTTTTAGTTTTATTCGATTTCTTTATTATAGTTTCTATGGTTATTAGATCTTCTTTTATTTCAATTAAATTGGTTTGATTTTGAATAGAGATATTATCACATACTTCATTAAGCATATCTATTATTATTTTAAAATTATTTGTTAAATTTATTCCACTTAGTTCTTTTAAGTATTTATTCTTTATTTCGATAATATTTAAAATTAATACTTTATACAGACGCTAGCAACTATTATTGGGCCGGAGTATTAGTTACAGAACAAAAAAAATGTTGGATATATTTCTGGTAAATTATCAAAACTAGAAATACACTATTCAACATATGAAAAAGAATTTATATTAATTTTAAAATCTGTCAAAAATTTTAAATTCTGATTATTACCCAAAACATTTCAAATTATAACCGATAATTTTCTTGAATTTTTAATTGTATTATTTCATGATTGATATGTAATGGGTAATATTTTTTTAGGATATTTTGGCTTATTAATATATCAAATGTACTTCTTTTATCACTATATATTATATCAAATTCTAATTTATGTAATTCATTAAATATATCTACGATCATTAAGTTGTCTATATTAGCTTTATATTTAAGTTCATGTATTGTTTCATCAAAAGTATAATATCATTTCTTTTCTGATTTAGATATATTATTTTCTATTAATTCAGATTTTATATATGATAATGAAGCTCGGTGTCTATTAAAGCTTTTAATGTAATAGTTTTTTCTTTGAAACTAATTAAAACTTGTATTATGCTTAGATCTAATTTAGTATTTTTTCTATCACATTGGTACTAGGACTATAATCTAAATCATCTTCATTTAAATCTTTTATTTGTAATCTTTTTGATATATTCATATTATCTAATTTTTTATCTAATTTTCTTGTGTATCCAATAGATAATCTTTTTTCGTTTATATGTAATTGTTTAGTAGGAAGTTTTTCAATTAATTGATGTTTTTTATTTCTTCTATATTTAGATTCCATTCTGATGGTAATTGTATATCTTTGTTAGTTAATTGTTTCGGATATATTATTTCTGAGTATTGGTTATGCAGGTCATCTAGTCTAATATCATTAAATTTTTTGAGGTAATTGTTCTATGCCAGGTTCCAATCATCAAATTAGAGGGTAATTGGTTGTTTTTTTTTTTAAATTTAACTACCATTAAATTTGGTTTTCAGAAAAATATCCTAACAATCTTCCATGTAAAAGGTATTGGTTTACTTCCTTTTAGCATAGGTATTTTTCTAACTTAATTGAATATCATTAAGCTTTTGAATCTAAATTTTTATCTTTTTTAAACTAATAGAAAAATTAGTAAATATTTTTTAAAATTTATTACTTGATATAATAAGTTGATTGTATTGATTCTTCATTAAGGATTTTGTTCTGTTTTGTTTTTATTTCGAAACATTTCGAACACTATTAAAGTTAAGAGAATCTAATCACCGCTCGAAATTAGCTTTATAGTAATTTGGGATTACAACCCAACATGAGGTATTTTAATTCTTTTCTGCATTTTTTAACTTGTTTTAATATTTTTTCTTAATCTTATTTTTTTTTGTTATTATTTGTAGTGTTGGTTATTGCTGTTGGTTCTTCAGAACTATAAGTATTGCCCTCAAAATATTCGATAAAAATGTAACTATTTTTTTTGTTAGTTTGTAGACGAATTTTTTTATATATATAGATATTTTTTCCTTTAGTGTTATTTTTTAATTTAATTATTTTCTGATATAAATTATATCAAAGAATAAATTTTATTGCATTATGAATTATCAGATGACATATTTTACTAGTTTTTCTATATTTTTTCTCATCATAATCAGTTTTTTTCATGTAACATTAATAGATAATTTTAATATCGTCATTAGAATATGAAATATATAGATTCTGAAATCTGAATAAACTCGATGTATTCATTTTTTATTTTTTAGATTCACAATTGATATTTTAATTGTCAATATTGTTCAATAGTGAAATTTCAATAATCAATTTTCTGAATAAGATTTTTAAATTATTACCTTTAGATAATATCATAGTAATTTTTTACCATTTGAATGTTGTGTTTCTTTCTAAGGATTTTAATATCTTTTTTTACAATTATTGGTATAATGGCTTTCTTCCGCGCAACAATTGAAAACATTTACAAGATTTTTTTAAAAAAATTTATTTTCTTTTAAAATATTTATGTTTAATGTTTTTTT
>KZ451935.1:4797751-4867128 GCA_002786265.1 Apostasia shenzhenica | reverse complement strand
ATTTATTTCACATCCTACACATATTACTAAAATAATAACTAACTTATATCACATCCCTCACATATTCCAACATAATAACTAACTTTATATCACATCCCTCACATATTCCAACATAATAACTAACTTTATTTCACATCATTCACAACTTTCAATAAAAAAATATTTTTATTCAAATTTAATTTTAACCTTCTTAAATTTAACCTTACAAACAAACACACCCTAATGTTACAATTTTATGAGCATGCGTGCCAGTTTACACGTGCGCAAGCATGAACTTGTAGCCAAAAAAATACAATAGTGACCAGTTGCCATTTTGAAACACGATTTCTGTTTTGCTCGTAAATTGAAACCATCAATTTCGATAGTTTATTTTTTCAATTTTAATAATA
Source organism: Apostasia shenzhenica (assembly GCA_002786265.1). Taxonomy (NCBI): domain Eukaryota; kingdom Viridiplantae; phylum Streptophyta; class Magnoliopsida; order Asparagales; family Orchidaceae; genus Apostasia; species Apostasia shenzhenica. The sequence continues at coordinate 4,866,739 of KZ451935.1, read as the reverse complement.
TTTAATGTACGTTATCATAAAATAAAATTAAACTTAAGCTCATTTAAACTCAATTCAAACTAAAAAAATTTTAGGCCGAGTTGAAACAAACTCAATCAAACACGACTTATTATGTGCCTCAATTGAATGCGATCAATTGATGTCACACTTATTCCACATATATTAAAATACACCATCCTCCCCCCTCCTGTTCTATAATACATATACTCCCTCTCCTCCCCATAAACCCCACCAATATCCTAAAACAAAAACCCTAGAGGCTCCTAACTAAGGCCGTTAATTTTGCTCGAAGATCAAAGATCGTTCGAAAATTAAATAGAAATTTGAATCGAATCGAGCTCAATTCGATCTAAATGAGCAAACTAATGAGTCTTTTTTTAGCTCGAAAATTTTATCAATCCAATCTTGAGCCAGTATAGGATCGGATTGAGATGGCTCGAAATCAGATCGATTAAAAAAATAAAAATATTATATATATATATATGTGTGTGTGTGTGTGTAACTAGATTTAATATGTAGTTTTTTCAGTAGTCTACTGGAAGACTTCATTAGACTTTCATTAGAATTTTCTTTATAATTATTTAGATCAAAGTGAACGGCCATAGTTTAAACTTATTGAATGAACAAATATATTTATGCATAATATTTGGATAAAAGATCAAAAATTAATTGAAAGTCGAATAGATTTTGGCTCGGATCGAGCTTGAATCAATAACAAATGAGCCAGACCCAGCTCAAATCAAGATCGGATCGATCTCTCCTCGTTCAAATCGAAATCGAATCGAAAACTTTCAATTCAATCTCGAGCCGAGGTCGGATTTGCTCGAGATCGAATCATTAACAGATCTAACCATGGGTGGGGAGACATTCACAAGGCCGTAGTTCCCTTCTTCTTATCTCTCCTCAGCCACGGCTCTCTTTGTGGAAAACTTATTGCAGTCGGACAGCCTAACACGTAGATTTTGTGGAAGCCATTCGGCGTGCGACGCCTGCGTGCGGGTCCCACCATCACGGCTCAGCAATCAGCATTTGATGTCAATGTTCTAGGACTATCATTGTACCTTTTTTTCTAGTCCAGCATTCGGGAATTTTCTTTATTCTGCAAATGCTACGATAAAAATTTTCAAATAAAAGCACAAAAAAGTGTCATTGACAGTAAATTTCTCTTTCTTAAACTCCACAAGAGTTTTTAACTCAAAATTCCAAAATATCAAATCTCATTCACATGAGAAGAATTCATCCCTTATTTTTAATCTATTTTTATACAGCTTTCTGTTATTAATCTCTATTCAATTAGTATCCAAATTAATCATAATTATTTTTTAAAATAAAATAAAATAATTTATATAATTCTTGATATATTAATCAATTTTTTTTAATATTCTTATAATTAACTAATTTTATTTCTCATCACATATATATATATATATATAATAACAACTTGGGCACCAATTAAACAGAATTAGCTCATTCAGAAAAATAAAATTCAAAAATGATCCATTCTGTTTGGAGAGAATTTAGAAAATTCAGGTGATGTTAATGAAAAGAATACCCAATTTTCAACCTACTGCCAACCTAAAAGAACAATTTACAAGTAATTCACATGTTTTGAGCCTATTTGCAATCAGATATACCTCAGAGATCTAGATTCTAGATGTAGTAAGCCCAAAAAAAAAAAAAAAAAAAAGATCTATAATGGTGAAGAACACAGCTCAAAAGAGGTGTGTGGAAAAATCTAAATGGTGCAGAAGAACACATTTCAGAGAGGTGGGAGGAAGATTCTGTGGATGCTCTTCTTGTTGAGCTTCCTCCTGCAGGTTGGGCACTTCTTCAGCTTGTTGACGGCCATGGTGATGCATTCGTGGCAGAAGACGTGACCGCAGATCGTCGACGAGGGTTCTTTTAACGTGGACATACAGACAGGGCAGGTCAAAGCGGCCGCCACCGACGGTGATGGTTGTGGTGAAGCCTCCTCCTGCATCTCCGGAACAGATTCCGCTGCATCTTTCATCTGCAACCACAGATAGTAATGGAATGTCAAGTCGCGTGTAACTTCTTCGAAATCATGAATACGTGCAAAAAAATAAAAGTTCCTTAACATCAAGTTCCAAAGATGCGATTTATTCTTAAATATCACAAGATTTCATAACAAATCTCTAGATTAAATTGCCATTGCAATAATTTGTTTAATTTCCGTCATCTGAAAACATTCTATCAACTCTTACCTCCACTGGGAAATCATAAATCCTTCAATTCCAACAGCCGGAGTTCAAGAAGATAACAATGTGAATGTAACTCAATATTATGCGCTACGGCCATTCACAGTAATACGTGCACCATTTATTCAATAAATATGTAATGATGAGGTATGTGTGGAGTCTAGACCTTCTCATTAGCAATAATTGGACTTGAACAAGGGATGGATCATCAGACCAAATGCATTGGAGAAATCAGCACAGCCTAATGGCATGCAAGAAGGGGATGGGACCACCGATCGAGGTGGTCAAACTATACGATTAGAGCCCAGAAGCATGGAACTATCACCCCATATGCACTGACAATAATTGGACTGTCCGATGGGTGAATGGACCAACCAATTGGGCAATCGTTGCAATAAACCAGCCTATTTTAGTAGATTTTACTTGTTACAGAAATTCCTCTAAAAATAAGTTCTTGTATATTCTAAAAAAGATATTTTTGGGAGATCCCTAATCTAAAGAAATTATTTGAGGGTTTTAGAGGGTTAGGATGTGATCTTTTAAAACCCCTTTTTGGAGATTTGAAGAAGAATAGAACTTTTCTTATTGCAACTATAATTTTTCCTCGAATTTGAGACTTTCCACGTAAGTTTTGGTTCTCTTTTTTTTTCCTTTCTTCTATCATTTGCATCAAATTTTCTCATATCTCTTATATTTTCAATTACATTTACAATGAGTTCGTGTAAGGTATTTCCTGAGACGTGTGTTTGTCAAGTGAGGTTCGATTTCCAACAAATAATATCAGGGCTTTTTGGTTCTCTTTTCAAGCAACTGATTGGAACAATGAGAGCATGTGATAGATGAATGCAGAGGTGAAGATCGATCGGTTCGATAGTAATGGCTAACAATTGGTTTCAAATAGAGGATCAATTGTAACAAAAAAGTTGTATTACCCCTTGACAAGGGAAAAGCCAAGAGTGATCAAATAAGATAGAATCAAATCTTTTAGACCATCACATAATGGGACTGATTAAACTTATATTAACCTTTTTTTCTTTCAATATTGCAAATTAGAAAGCTACAAGTTTGACGAAGGTTTTGTGCAATATGTATGAGAAGCCTCGAAATGTTGAATCTGTACTACTTGTATTTGAAGATGACCAAAGAAACTTCTGTTACAGATCACATCAATAAGTTTGATATTATTACAACTCAGTTGAGTTCGATACATGTAAGTTTTGATGATAAGGTGAACACTGAACACTGTTATTTTGCTATCATCCTTATCGAAGAGTTGGACTGAGCAATTCATCTGGACATAAGAAAATGAAGCTTTAAGAGGTCCATAACACATGAGAAAATCTGGAGAATCGTCAAGCAATGTTTTACATACAAATGGAGATAGAGATAGAAGTTCTCAAAGAGGGACAAAACAATAGATCCAAGTCAAAAGGAAAGAGAAAATTGAAGCCATCCAAATAGGGTGTCTGCAAGAATTCTAATAAGAAAAGTTATTTGAGAGACATTGCAAAGCGCAAAGAAAAACTAATACTAAAATCAAGATGGTGATAAGTCTGTAAATGCAACCATTAAGGAAGATTAAAATGCTTTGGTGTTAAGTGCTTGGATATTAAACTCAAGTGCATTTCACTCTACCCCATAGGCCCATAAGTCTGTGTTGCACGTGCTTTAATTTTTTTTAACAAAATATTAATAAGTATTATTCTTATATACATTATTATTATATTGTATGACAATATTTATAAATATATATTGTAATAATAAATTAAAGGACTAAATTATAATTTCTTAACATTTAAAATAAAGATCAAGGAGGGGGGACCACATTATAATTTTATAGTAAAAAATTAGGAGCTAAGACAAAGATTAACAAAAATAAAAAGACAATCATAATTTCTTTCTAAGAAAAATCGAGGCCCATATTATAATTTCTAAGGACCTAAAATCCAAACTAAGAGAATTTGGGGACCAAATTATAAATTCTTAAGATCTAACCCTATAATTAAAAGAAATAGGGGGACAAAATTATAATTCTTTAGGATGTATGCTGAGAGCTAAGAAAAATCAAAGAATTAAATTACAATTACCATTGTAATAAATTAGGACCTAACATAAAGACTAAGAGAAATAGATGGATCAAAATATAATTTCTTAGGACCTAAGGCCAAAATTAATAAAAATTAAAAGATTAAATTATCATTTTTTAAGGAATTAGGATATAGGTCCAAGACTAAGAGGAACCAAAATGTAATTTCTTAGAATCTTTGCCTAGGAGCAAGAAAAATTAGGAGACCAAATTACAATTATCACTGTAAGGAATTAGGACTTCAGATGAAAACCAATGGAAATTAGGGGATCAAGTTATAATTTTTTAGAACTTAAGAGTAAAATTAAGAGAAATCGAGAGGCCAAATTACCATTATTGATGTAAGAATATAGGATGTTGTAAAAAATTAGGACTTAAGATGAAGACTAAGAAAAATAGGAGAATAAAATTATAATTTCTTAGGACCTAAGGCCAAGATTAATAAAATTTAGAGAACCAAATTATTATTTTCATTGTAAAAATTAGATCATAAGACCAAGACTACAAGAAATCAAGAGGATAGTGTAATTTTTTAGGACCTAAACCCAAGAGTAAGAAAAATCAGGAGAGCAAATTACAATTGTCGTTATAAGGAATTAGGAGCTCAAATAAAGATCAATAAAAATTGAGGAACCAAATCATAATTTATTGGGACCTACGACCAACCAAATTGTAATTTCATGAGACCTAAGACCAAAATTTAAAAAAAAAATTCAAATGGCCAAATTATAATTAATGATGTAAGAAATTAGAACCTAAAACAAAGACTAAGAGAAATTGGAGATCAAATTGTAATTTTTTAGGATCTAAGGCTAAAACTAAGAGAATTCGGGGGACTAAATTATAATATTTGTTATAAGGAATTAGGACTGAAAGTCGAAATGGAGATAAATATAGGAAGTAAATTGTAATTTCTTAAAACTTGTGATTAAGACTAAGTGAAACTAGAGGATAAAATTATAAATTTTATTATAAAGAAATTAAAATCAAAGACCAAATTATTATTGTTTTATATATTTAACATGAGGCTTAAGATATGAAAGGGGAAGACCAAGAGACGCTAGTGGGTAAGATCAAGATTTTTCTCTTAAAAAAATAAAATAACAATGAGAAGCAACGATTAAAGAATGTGAATAATGGTGATGTCACCTAGAAAAAGACAAAAATGTTTTTAGCATTTGGATTCCCTCTTTTTATATATAGTATAGATGAATTTCATTTAGTGTAAAATAAATTACTTCCATTATTTCAAGGCTCTTGGTTATCTTATTATTACTACATGTAAATGGCATGCTTATTGCTAGTGCGAGCATGAAAAAAATCTACAAGCTAAAGCAACAATTGTCTGAGAGAACTCTTAAATTTGCTCAGTAGAAGTACATTCAGAAAGTACTAGAAAGATTTGGAATAAAAGATGACTCCAATAGAAGACCATTTCAAGTTATCAAGATGATGAATGAACAATCACCTTAAACTAATGAGGAGCGAAAACACAAAGCGAAGGTACCATATGCATTGGCGATGGATAGCCTTATATGTACTATGGTGTACACAAGACTAAATATAGCATATGCAGTGGGATTTGTGAGTAAGTTTATGGCAAACCCAAGCTTGAAATATTGGGAGGTTATCAAGTGGTTACTTAAGTATTTCAAAGGCATTGTGAATATGGCTCTTTTTCATAGGAAGAAAGTTAACCTTGAAAGTTACGTAGATGAGATCTTGGTGATGATTTGGATTACTGAAATAGCACCACAAGACATATCTTTACCTTGAGCAGGACTTATCAATTAGATGTCTAGATATAAGAAATGTATTGCATTGTTATCTCAGAAGCAAGGAAATAGAGATTCTAGTTAAGGAGTTTTCTAAGTAAGATAGGTAAGAACATGATAGTAGTATATTGTTCAACAACAGTCAGAGTACTATTTATCCAACTTGTAATCTAGTGTCTCATTTGATTTTCAACTAATATGCTTACTTAAGGTGATAAGTACAAAACAGAGGATCTACGATCCCTCAGTTGGCCTCCATATTAAATGATGAGGAGGCGGTGTCGTATTAAGCAGGAGAAAGAAGATAGTTGGAAAAGTTGACAACAAGATCGAGACTAGATGTGCATCCCCAAGATCATCCATTAAGAGGGAGATTGATGAGGTGTGCAGAGCTTGTTAGTAGTATATTAGCTTTTCGATGATTCATCGAAGAGTCACGGGTGTATTCATCTGTGTTTCACTACTTATAAGGAAACAAAAATCTCTCTCTATTCTTGTTCTTCTTATTTGATGACAAATATGACAAAACTTCAAAAACTAGATCAACCATGCTTCAGATCTACCGATGAACTTAACCTATTGGCTAGGATCTCTTTCATGGTCTCTGAATTCAAACAAGTAGAATCTCCTTTCAAAAGAAGAATTAACAACAAAACTCCATGACACAACCCTCTATAGCTAAAGAAGGGGTCACAGTTTTTTGACATGCTATCAATGCAGGCACTTCTTCTTGGCAATTCAATTAGTGGCTAACTTGATCCCTGCTCCATAATTGAAAACAGTTCTACATGGCCACAGCTTCTAGAAATACACGTATCATTCACTTAGAGAGACTCTTCTTAGTGAATATTTGAATGAGCAACTCCTTTAAATCAGAGGATCTTCATGAAAACTAGCTCCACTCCTAAAGACAGCTTCTTCAAGGTCCTTTTTGGATGAAGCTTGTCGAACCTAGATTTGAACATCAAAGTTTCCCTTCACCGAGGCTTTATTTAGCATAGGAACAAACATGGCTTAGAAGTCTTCCTTCATGGCCCATTCTTCGCTCAAGGTTGTCAAACTTGAGCCTAAACCTTGAACTCGAAACTCCAAGAATTAGTTCATATAAAACACTGAACATGAGGTATCAATGCTCATTAAGGCTTTCTTGATGACAATGTTCTTCGAAGTCATCCTTGAAGGTACTCCTCAACTTACTCCTCATCCTCATAAACAGCGACCAAACATTCATGTGGTCATATACTTATATCATTAATTTAAACTAGAGCAAGCAACATGAAATTCCATTAAACCATTAAATACTTTAAATTTTAATACATTCACATAGTCTGCACTCTGAAACTTGTTTTAGCGTGACTCACAACAGTGAGGGAAAAATACAAAACACACATTCAATCATGAATTAAATATTTGACGAAAACATCCACTACCTTAAGAAAACAAGCTTCACATGCATTTGATTCATCGTCAATGATAATCCTCTGTGTTTCAATTCCAACAATGGAATGCAAACTAGTACTTGGTTCTTCCACAGTCCTTCCTACAGGAATACTAGAACTTGATCCATCCAAAGTAACTCCTAATGGCACAATAACAAAATTGCATTAGAATATATCAAAAGTGATGCACTAATAATTCATCATCATCGCAAATAGCATTGTCCCAAAGTATTATTTAAGTCAGTTTCTGCCGATACTTCCAATTCAGAAAAAATCTGAAGCATAGATTCAACGGAAGGTTGCTGAGACTGAGATCTTTGACTGGCTACAAATAAAAATAAAACGTAAAAAACATCTGAAAATCTAAAAATAAAGCATTGAAGAACAGCCCATATGTAAGATCAGAAGTGTTCATACAAATCTTTTCCAAATGAAAAGGAAACTTTTGCTACAATAGAACTGGAGGTGATGTGGATTGTGGATCGTTCAAGAATCAATGTTTGTTTGCTTTCTAACCATATAACTGAACTTCTATGAAATGATTTCACAAGACTCAGTCAGTTGTAGCAAGATACAAATAACGCAAGCTCACCAATTGTTAGTCATTTTCAGCCACTCACTAACAAGAGTGTTAACGTAAGAAATTATTTACAGAGAAGTATATGAACAAGATTACAATTGAGGCGATCATAACTGATTAATGGGTCTATATTAGTGAAATTGGAGCCAAACACAATGGTTTGAATATTGAAACCTACAATCATCAAAATAGGGCTTGTGATGTAATTTCTTCAAGAATAGCTTACAGGAAAGGAAAGATGGGATTGAAAGAAGCCTACATAGTATTATATATTTTGCAAAATATAAGTAAATTAACCTGATCGTGCTGCAACTGTTTGCATGTTCTCATTGATGACAACTGTATCAGGGCGTCTTCTTGCACAGTTTCTGGCCTGAACAAAAAGACCCAAAATACCAAAATAAATATTAAACTATGATGGAATCAGATACAGGGAAACTATAATGATGCATTCAGCCTACTTAATTTTTGAGAAGTATGACCAGAGTGTGAGTCGTGTGACTATCACTCTAATATTGGAACCTGAAAAAGGTCATTGATAGGAAGTGAGGACTTAACACTGCCTGATCAATAACTATTCCGGTGACACGAAGAATGAATTATGCTAAAGAAACAGAGATAAAGTCAGTAACCTACTGCACTTGATTCTCCATCATAAAAGACCATTGAACATACAAGTTGTGTATGGAAGCAACTTAAGATTTTAAGTAAGAATAGGAGGCTAAAGATTTTAAGCAGATGAAGCTCAAGTTCGAGTCATCTGCCTTAAGAATTTAGCTGAATTTTTGTTTGCATCAGAAAAAACAGTAACTAAATTAAACTTGTTTTTTTTATGTTTGGATGAATATCAGATCAACCGAGCTAAGAAAAGGCCAGTGTTTCCCTAAGGCAGGCTGGAGATGGCTTAGGATTAGGGGGCTTAAGTGGCGTTCAACATTATTGTGATGTTATGTCATATGATATGGAGAAATTGATAATTTGGTTGGATAACATTTAAATAATTTTATTAAAAATTACAAGATTGCTGCTCTAAAATGACATTTATATCTCACCAAAAATTTTGTAACATCTAGATGTCACCCTAATTGTAATGGAGAGAGTTAAAATTAGATTGATTCTCTATTATTGTCTAACATAATGATATTAAACCAAAAATATAATAATTTAAAAATAATCTAGACAAGTATACAACACAAACATCTACATAGTGTTGAATCAAACGCTCCCTTAAACATGATACACAGCAAGCATTTGGCCAAGCGATTAAGCTGGTCCAAAATTAAGCAGATTAAGGGGTATTAAGCTACCTTCCAAACACATTGAGGTAAGAATTTGTAAGCTTACTTCAAGAAACAAAGCTGAAGAAGGCAATAATATCACTTCATCATCCACTGCATCCACATCAATAGGCGAGGCAGAGGATCCAATAGCATTTTCAGCTGCTGGGTACCCGTGCTGCAGTTCTCTAGGAGCAGCAGTTTCTTCAGATTGCTGGCTTCCAGCGACAGGTTCATTAAGATCAACACTAAGAACCATCGTCTTCCTTTTATCCTATTTGTGTTCACGCTCCGAGCTACAGAACCCTCAACTTCTTCGGTTGAGCAAAACCCTAGTCGATAAATCAAGAATACGTAAATCTCAAAAAACAATTTCAACCAAACTAAACATCAGATACAAGATTGGCCAGCATGGAAAAAAGTATGCTCACGAGCCTAAAATCCAAAAGATCACGCAATTAAAGTTCATGTGAAAATGAACAGCACCCATAATCACAAAAAAAGATCAGAATCGAAGAACAGCGCCATTAACCCATCAACCGGAGAACTAGAATCGATTCGAAGCAGCAAAAGACTCTGGAAAAAGAGAAAAGGAGACTCACCATGCCGCCGAAGAGTTGGCTGCAGATGCTGAATGTTAGCGTTTTGTACGCCGCTGGATATAAGAAGAAAGAGTTTCTTTCCCTCCTCCCAATCCGGCACAAAAAGGGGACGACTCACAGCATAGGCCGAATCCGCCTTCGGTTCAATTAAAGGAATGTAAATTACCGTGATGAGAGAGAGAGAGAGAGAGAGAGTTGCTCTTCTCGTCGACGTCGTCGTTCTGGTGCTGAGCCAGTGAACACCGCCCCGAAGTCGGCGCGGGCAGCGGCGTACGCCACTTCGCGGAGAAATTTTGGGTGCGAATAGGGGATGGACGCGTGGACTGCATCGCAAGAGAGAGCGGCTTGCTTTTTTTTTGCATTTTTTTTAGGGTTAATTTCACCCAGGTCTCTGACTTTAAGGGTTATATCACACAGGTCCACGTTTTTTAAAATATATCTTCTGGGTCCCTAGGTTTTCAAACATTATCATCTGGGTCCATTTTTTTATTTTTTTATTATTAAAAATATAAAAATTACCATTATACCCTTACCCTACCCATCTCTCCACCAGATCCGGCGGCCGCGCCGCCTCCTGCAGCCTCGCGCGGCCACACGACACCGCCGGCGGCCTTGCGCTGCCGCACGACACCGTCGGCGGCCGCGCTGGGCTGCCACGGCGAGCCGCGCGTCCGGGCGAGGCACGGCGAGCGCGACCGGCGGAGGCGTCAATGCCGCGCACAGCGGCATCCAGCGGCGAGCCGGGCCCGCTGTAGGCCGCTCGGCGCGCAGCGGCCTCCAGCGGCTGCTTCGCGCCGGGCGGCGCGCGCGGCCAGCGGAGGCGTCGTGCCGCGCGCAGCAGGCTCGCCGCTGGAGGCCCTTGCGCGCGCACGACGCTTCGCCGGCAAGGCGCGCAGGCCCGGCGCGAGCAGCCGCTGGAGGCCCGCTGCGCGCCGAGCCGCCTCCAGCGGTCGCACGCTTCAGGCGGCGCGCGCGGCCGGCGGAGGCGTCGTGCCGCGTGCAGCAGGCTCGCCGCTGGAGGCCGCTGGCGCGCGGCACGAAAGCTTCGCCGGCCGCGCGCAACCGGCGCGCGCGGCCGGCTGAGGCCACTGCACGCGCTCGGGGAGAGCGACCGCTGGCTGGCCCGGCTCGCCGCTTGGATAAGGGTGTTATATGGATCGAAGATCGAAAAATCGATCGAAAATTAAATCGATTTTAAATCCAATCGAATATCGAGTCGATTTTAAATGAGCCGACTAACGAGCCAAAAGTTCGGCTCGATAATAATTTTGAGCGCGATTTTGATGCCGGGGTAGGCTCGGCTCGATCCAACTCGAAATCGGCTCGAATTAAAATACATTTTATATTATAATACATATATAATATATATATATTAAATATATATATATATATATATTTATATGTTATATATATATATGTATATTATTTATAACTGAGCAAATTCGAGCCGGATCGAGTTGAGCTTACCCGGCTCCGAGTTGGCTCAAAAAAAAATTGGGATTTGATTCATTTTTTCGAGCCGGCTCGAAAATGAATCGAAATCGGCTTGAAGCCGATTGGAATCGACTCGAGCCGGCTCGAAGTCGAACTCAATTGAGCTCGAGTCGATTTCGAGTCGATCGAAATGTGATCAATCCGATTTCGAGCCGATATTGGCTCGGCTCGAAATCAGATCGATAACAGCCCTACCGCTGGATGCCTCTGCGGCGCGCCGTGGTAGCCCGGCCGCCGGCGGAGTCGTGCGGCCGCGCGAGGCCGCCGGAGGCGGCGTGGCTTCCGGATCTGGTGGAGAGAGCGGGAGGGTAAGGGTATAATGGTAATTTTTATATTTTTTAATAATAAAAAAATTAAAAATAAACCCAGATGATAATTTTTGAAAACTTAGAGACCCAGAAGATATATTTTAAAAAATGTGGACCTGTGTGATAATAACCCTTAAAGTCAGGGACCTAGGTGAAATAACCCTTTTTTATTTTAATTATATATAAAGTAATTAAAATTTTCTGAAGGCCGAAGCGCCAGGGAGAGAGACTAGAGAGAGTGGGGCCTATTTTTTTAAAAAAAAATTTGCTGATTATTTTATTTTAATTATATATAAATCATAAAAACTTTTTATATGGATGAAATTATACTAATTGAAACAAAATAAGGTACTTTTGAAATATTTTAAACATAGCGGATATATGTATTATGTAGGTATAAAAATTTGAAAATTATAAATTCTTTTTTATTTTGTGACATATTTGATGTAAATCAACCATTAATTAAAAATATATCATATTTTTATTTTAATTGATATAATCATCTATATTAAATTTTTTAATTATATATATATATATATATATTCAAATATTATACCTATTGAAATAAAAATATGATATATATATATAATAAAATATGATGTAAGTAAAATTGCTATATATGAGATATATTATGGTACATATGAGAATAAAAATATTACATATCCACATAATATAAAATATATTATGATATATATGCGAGTAAAATTATTGTATATTAGATGAAATATCATACAGATATGTGTAAATTTATTATGTATGAGATATATTAACGTATATATATGAATAAAATTACTATATAGAGGATAAAATATTATAATATATGAGCAAAATTGTTATACATATATATGAGCAAAATAAAAATAAATCTTATAAAATTACATTAATCTATTTGAGATATATAATATATACATATACACATAATAAAAAATTTAAATTAAATGATTATATTAATTGAAATAAAAATATGATTCTTTTTAATTAATAGTTGATATGTCTAGAAAATAAAAATAAAAAAATTATAATTTTGAAATTTTATACTAATACTTCTCTATTATTTTTAAAGGCTCCCTTGAGCAGGAGCTGCACTTGGGTTCGAAAGTCCGCACGTTCGGACCTCCAATCAGTGGGCGCCACGTGTGCCATACAGGTGAGTTCAGCACACGTGGCGCCCACTGATTGAGGGTTCGAACATGCGGATGTCCGAACTCAAGTATTTTTCTCTGAGCAGCGGCTATTCAGAAAATTTTTATTATTTATATCTAATTAAAATTAAAAAATGAGCAAAAAAAAAAGCCGCTCTCCTAGGCGCTACGGTCCACGTGTCCATCTCCTATTCGCATTCGGATGAATGACATGGCACACAGTAGGCACCCAAAAAATTCTCCACTTCCCGAGATTGGCAACTTCACATTGTGTAGCCTTCTGTGCAACGTGGCCTTCCTAACGAAAGGTAGATTTTATTTTTAAAATATTATATCATTAAATTAAGTTTTTATATACTTAAAAATAATAATCATCATACATAAAATTATCATATTTACTCATTAAATACTTAAAATATAAATATTACTCAAAAATTATCCTAAATATATTAATATTACTTCATACTATAATATTTATTCATCACTTATTTTTTTGATTCAATTTAATTATTATTATATTAATCACCAGCCATAATTTATTCATATTAATATTTTATAAATAAATATTAAATATTATTTCGATAGCATTTAGGGAGAGTTTTGTTCAATATTATCTTGACGTTATATTATGTTATCTAGAGAAAGTAATTATTTGGTTTAATGGCATCTATAAATAATAATTTTTTATAAAATTATAAAATTATTAATTAAAAGATGATATTTAAACATAATATCAAGATAACAATGAACCAAATGCTCCCTTAATTTGATGTTATTTTAATGTTATGTCATATTATCTAGATATCATATTTTAATTAATAATTCTGTAATTTTTAGAAAGTTATTTAAATACATCATCGAAACAATAATTATTTTCTCTAACTAATATAATATAGCAACAAGATAATATTGAACAAAATACTTATAATATTAAAACATTAGTAATATTACTTTCATAATTCAATACATAATATTAAAATATTGTTTGGGATCATTTCAAATTAACAAAATTAAAAAGATAAATAATGTATAAGTTTCTCAAATTTAAATTTATACATAATCAAATTCCTTATAATTTTAACTTAATTAAATAAGTTCTTTAAATTATATATTTGCAAATAGATCTTTTCCATTATAAGTTTCTAATTGTAGTTCATCCTTAACACAAAAAGGAAATTTTTATCTTCGACATAAATTTCCCCAACCACTCGACAGAGAAAACAACGTTGAAATTTAAGATTACAACGAGGATAAAATCAAGCTTGTCTTGATAATTACTATCAAGATGTCATTTTAATTATATTAGAATTGTGATGACGTCTATACATAAAAACTCGCTTTGTCCACATAACATCTTAACAATAGTGCTTGAAGAAAGTGTCAACTGATAGAGATTAATCTTTCAGTAAGATAAACCCCGGGCCACATATCTGATAATAGACGTGCCAAGAAGACATCTCTCTTTTAAAGCTCTTGGGCAGCTTTTCTTTTTCATAGTAGACTCTTTGATCATTAGCGTGCCTTGTGAGCATAAAAGGAGCGGTTCTGAACCACATTAATCCTGTATATTCTTAATTTTTCGTCAACAAATAGCATTTATGACTCAAAATAATAATATAATATTCGTATACACACATATATATAGTTGATATATATAATCTTTGTAGCCTCAATAAAACCTAAACCCTATTTGTGAATCATAAAATTTTAATTATTATGATTATTTTAAAATATAAATGCACAGAACATATATAAGCTTTTAACTTTCAGTGATGCAATATGTGATAAATGCAATACTTAACAATTTAATTAAAAAAGATAAATATAATACTTAAAAAACAATTTTAATTAAAACAAATTACCAATCGAGCAATTTTTACTCGACTCAAATTTGAAAAACTCAAACTCGAAATGAGCTACACTCGCATGAACTCCACTCTTTAACAACTGTGCTATGAATTGACACCTCAGACTTAAATTTAGAGTGGCAATTTTTGATTCATCTCGCGAATCTAACTTGATCCTAACCTAATTTAATCGAATATAGATTGAGCTTATAAGAGTTTAGATCATAAATGAGTTAACCTAAATTTAACCAATCTAAAGAGCCCAGATATAGGTTGGCGAGTCAATTGGATTACGGCTTGTCAATGCCTTGTTTATCAAAATCAGTACGTAAATCAGTTGTATTTTCAAAGTTCTTCGTTAAATTTTACGAATATATTTATCTTAATGAATTTCATAATTATATTGATTCGTAATAAAAAATATTAAATTTATTAAATTATCTCAAAAATTAGAATGAACAGATTATCATTATGCTTTTAGCTTAGAGTGCTTTGGTGACCACAACTTTAATCTTGTAAATGAAGTTCAATTATAAGATCATAATCATTAATATGCTTTTAGCTAAACCACCTTTGATGAATTATTTGTTAACAAACTTTAATGTTGGGATCCACACTTCCACTAATTTCTCTTTTGGTTAACTTTTAAATAATTTTATAAAAAAAATAAATAAATAATTGATCATCAAAAAAACAATATTTTTAAGTAATTTAATGAACGAGAGTACATAGGTCTGTCAACAGATCAAATTCAGATTGTGTAAACTTTGATCTGGATCCGAATTCATATATATCGAATTAAATCACGCTAGATTTGGATCCTCTTGGGTCAAACATCAGATTGGGCCGGAGCTCAGATTCTTGAATTTAATTAATTTACAATAAAAAGTCATTGTTTGAATTAGTACTTTTTATAATTAAATTTAGAATAACGTTAAATTTATTAAAAATAAAAAAAAAATTATATTTTTTTGAATTTGATTATTTTAATATAAATATCAATATTTATAATATGTGAAATATAAATTTATAAAATAAATGATAAAACAGGTGCACTATGATCTGATATAATTTATAAGAATACTTCATTTATTATTCATAATTGCGCTCTTTATTAATCTCCTATAAAATAATTATTAGTTATACCATATATTTATATGATTTTACAATTTAGACTGAATTTTAAATAAGTTGGGTCTATAGTGATCTGTATCTGATTTATTTATCTGTAAACAAAATAAGTCGCTAAATCTAGGAGATTGACGACCCAAAAAAAAATGTTTTGAGATTTAATTGAATTGTAATTTAAATCAAATTGGGTCGTCATCCAATAGGTTGGCCTAAATGAGAGACTAGCAAACCAGTACACATTTTCAAAGATACCAGAAATTTTAAATTATAATTATTTATTTTGTTAAGTTTGGGATGGGGTGTAAATATATTGTTTTAAGATTAAATAAGTAATGAGAATAAGTTTGGTGTAAAATATGTAATTATCTCTAAACAATTTGTTTAATTAGCAAAGTTGCTTGGAGGTAAGTTCACCGGAGAGTTGCTGCATCCTTGTTGCGCTTCACTTCTCCCACTCTGGCGAACATGGCGGAAGAATTTCCCGTTTTTCTACTCCGATTCCTTTTCGGTTTCCAAGCCTGGTAGTAGGTAGTTCCTTTACTCAGATGATAAGCAAGCTGAGCGGACCTTGGATGCATAGTCTCAGGGTGAAGAAATTGGGTTGATCTTTGAATTAGAAGCCGGTTAGTTGGCTTAGGTTCAAATCTTTGATGCTTCTGGTTGTAGAATAGTTGGTGCTAGGTTCTAGATCCTCTTGCTCTCTGAAAGAATTGTTTTTTTCTTGATAGACACTGATTTCAGGCTACATTAGAGATTATATTTCCCTAAAAGTGCTATTTTTCCACATTATTAGTCTCTGATCTGGCTTTCTAAGCGAGATTTCTCGCAAAGATCCTTTTTTGCTGCTTATCGCTATCATGGGTAGATTAGGTTCCATCTGTTGATCTGCATGTGGATTCCTTTCCGCTATGGTGAAGGCTGTTCAGTGAGAAGGAAAGGAAGGGCTTGCTAGGTTTTAGTGAAAGAGATGATTCAGCTTCTGTTTCTTGTTCTCTTCGCTGAGGGGGCGGTGGCATTTCTTCTGATGGTGAAGATTGGGCCGCTGAGGGAGCTTGCTATGAAGTCGTTGGATCAGTTGAAAACAGGTAAGGGTCCGGCGACAGTGAAGACATTGGCCTGCACAATGCTGGTGATCCTCTTTTCGAGCGTCGTTAATATCCTCAACATACAAAAGAGGGGCGCAAAGCTTGGGACTGTTACACCCATGGATCAGGTTCTTTGGAGAACTCATGTTCTTGAAGCTTCACTTATTGGTAAAGTTGCCTTATAGGCTTCGTTTGATTTTATTCTGTGTTATATCTGAATATTGCATGAGACTGCTGTTGTATCCTGAATTATTGTGATAATTCTAATGGTTTTCATGGTCCACTTCTCCTCGTGTTGCTATGTGAGATTGGGGACTTGTTTGTTTAGTTATAGATTAGTTCTTCCTGGAAAACTTGTTAGCTTGGTGAACTGAAAGCAATTGATGCACAAGTTACAAACAACAACGGCAATACGAACCGTTTGGCTCCATGAATTTCTCTTTTTCGGTTATCTCTATGTAAAGCAAGTATTTCTGCAAGCACAAGAGATTCAAGGTTATGTATAATGACCATATCCTATTCCTTTTTATTATTGGATTGACTTGGATCGCCTCACATTTATAGACATGGTTTTTTAGGTCAATGATGGATAGGGCCCAACCACTTTAAACTCTTGTCCCTCATCTTCTGCTCTATAAGCGGCATGATAGTCTCCTTATGATGCAATCACTTCTAATATAATCAATTCTAGAATGGCAACTCATTCATCGATGCATCAACATCTGAGCTAGACCAATCTTATGGATATTCTTATCGAATAGAAACTCCCTTCACACTCCATCTTTTCAATCATCCTGCCTTAATTTTGTAATTAGCTTCATTATGTATATATATCTTCAAGGAAATATTTATGTCATGTAGGTCCTCAAAGTCTTAAGTATAATATTTCTTTTGCGATGATTCAAGAGATATTATTCCCTGTGGTTATCATTTTAAAAAAGATGTTTATACTGATCTGAACCTGGTGCTATGCTTTCAATGATTTTCATAGTATTTTGTCCTTCACCTTTTCGTAATTGTGTTGTCATCTTCCTCTCACACAAATATTTAGGTCAATGCTATCAACGTGGATGGCGGGATATATAAAGCATTAAACTAAAAGGATAGTGTAGCTTCGATTCGCCGACGTATCACTTGCTCTTAGCATATGCGCAACTTCTCTTTTTTTTTTTTTGAACTAGCAACTTCTCTTTTTCAATAAATGCAAAAACCGAAATAGCTTGGTTTTGTTTAAGATACTACACGTGATAATATTTATCTGAAATCTAGTTATAAGCTATTGTAATTGTTTGAGGAACATCTTTATTATGAAATTGGACACTTTATTCCAACATAAGAAGATTTGTTTTTCTACTTCATAATTCCCTAGCATTTGGGCATCTCATATCAAATTATTTTTTCTGATTCTTTCCACCATACAATATGAATATCTAGCGATTTGTAAATCTGCTTAGTAAATTTCCTTGGTATTTAGCATGTCTCTCAAATTTATTTGATTTCCCTAAATGAAATCCTTCAGGTGCTAAGCACAAATTTGCATGCTTATTATTGGTATTTGCTGTTGGAGGCATTATGCAAACCAGAAATTACCATATTTATACTACTCTTCAAAACTTCCCTACTAGTGTTTTGTATTTTTAATTTCACAATACTACTTCTTGGAAGGTTTCATTCTCCTGTTTGTCTGATGAAAGCTGAACCACTAACTAGCTTACTCTTTGTTTCTTAATGAAAGGCGTAGGCCACACCTTCACGAATCAGTACATGGATTCAACAAGAGGAATCTAATTAAAATCTTTTAAACCTGAGCCGAATCTAACCCAGTTTTATTTGGTTGGAGATGTGCACGAGCCAAGTGCTAGCCCAGCTATGTTTCCTCACTTTGACTGCAACTTCAAAGTTTTGTACTGACATGATTGAATTTGATAAAGGTAGATGTTATAGAACTTTGGGATCCTTGTTAAGTCACAATTGAAAGGTGATTTTTTTCTCAGTTTATTGTCCTTAAAATTAGCTCCACCTATGCCAAGTTTTATTGTTTAGTTTTGGAGAGCTGGTCCTAAAACCTGCAGGAAGTTGTGATGTTGCACTGCATTGTCTAGAGATTCCTGTGAAAACTCGGCAATTACAAATCATTACGTAAAGAACCCAACTTCGTCTATGAGTTACAAAACAATAAATGACACGAAAAGGCTGAACTAATGAGCTTTAGATGGATTGTTAGACACAATACTGGTATTTCTTTCATCGATTTGTTTATTCTGTTACGATGTTGTGGTTGTTCTAAATCTTCATCTGTGAAGCATACACGTATGTGGATCCATACAATATGACAAATATGGTTTGTTTTGGTGTCTTTTTTTTAGTATATTTAACTGATAATGTTTATAACAGTCATTGTTATTTAATTTATTTTTTAACATTCATCTTTGTCACAAATAAGAATTCTGATGGCGAGATCTCAGTGCAGGCTACATTCTCTTTCTAGCATTTGTTATAGATCGACTGCATCATTATATCTGGAAGCTGATTACTCTTCGGAAAACAATCAGTACTTCTAGAGATGAGATCGAAAGACTTCAGAAGGAGCAGCTCCACTTCAAGGAGAAGGAAAGCAAGTGGAATGATGAGATCAGAAAGCTCAAGGATGAGACTGCTGGATTTGATGAGAAGATGCAAAAACTAAAGGTGGAGGTTAAGGAGCAGGAAAAACGTGCACTCGACGCTGAGGCCCACGTCACCGCACTCCAAAAACAGTCTGAGGAGTTACTGCTCGAGTATGATCGGCTGCTCGAGGATAACCAGATCCTACAAACACAAGCTCTTACCTACAGAGGCTGAGTAATTTTGTCGAGTAACATTCGACAAAGTTCGGGTCTTTCATGATGAAGAAGGTTCTCAAATTTGTTGAAACCGCCAAAAAAACTTCGATGAGGTGCACAAATAGTTCCTTTTTGTTAGCCGTAACGGTCTAGCAACAATTCGCGCAGGTGAGTTTTCTGGTCCCTAACAATCTCATATTCTATTGTCTGTCTGTGTGTCAAGTGATTTTAATAGAAAGCTGTTCAGTTTAGTTAAGGCTAGAAGTTCTTTGGCCTCTTTTGTTTCAGCTTTTTTGCATGAATTGCTTCATAGTTTGTAGCTTACATTTTCTTTGTTGATTCTGCTAATGATCTTTAAAAAGTTTTTCTCATCTTCATTTATTTCTTTTGATAAATGCAGTTATTTTTTTTTTATGTTTTGGTAGTAATGAGGCAATCTCCCTTATGATTTGCATGAATCATTGAAGAAGTTAAGTGAATGTATTTTCATTTTTGATAATATGATCTTCTAGCAGGCATTGTTGCTGGGCTTTTTTCATTTGCTTGAATTGTATATTCTATGAGATGGTTAGTCATGGAGATCGTGATTAGTGAATTGAGTTGAGTTGCTTTCAGATTATAGATTTAGGAACAGAGAGATGCTGAACTACGAACATCAGTTGTCTCCTTTTTTCTTTTTCGCTTTTTGCATTTTATTTTCTACTTGTTATTACTAACTTGATTTTTATAGTTTTAAAATGTCAAATCATAAATTTACCTCCCTCTAAACTACCATATCGATATCAAAATAAGTCATTCAGATGCCTTAAATTCAAAATTTTAATTTTATATTTGTTAGATGTCAGCTAGACATTCTCACTAATATAATTTGTTTTACTCTTCATTTTTTTTTCTTTCTAGTTTTACTATAAATTCATTTTATGAGCATTTGGCTTAATATTATGTTATGTTATTTTGATGTTCTAATATTTAAATGTCATTGTTTAAGAAATAATTTCATATTTTTTTAAATGATTTAATGAATAATATTTTTAAAATTAATAAATTAGTTTGATTAATTTAAAATTTACATTAATATATTACTTTTAAATGAATATAATATTTAATTTAATTTAATAATAATAATTTATTGAATATCTTGAAGATTTATTTGTATATTATTTTAAAATAAAGAACTAATTTAGTTATTTGAAAAGTTGGAGGGATTTAATTGCACATTTAATCAAATTATAGGAATATAATTGATATTAACCCTATAATTTAATTTTATATAGGAGGTTATTTTAGCTTGGTAGTAGTAGAAATCGCCAATAATCGCAAATAATTCCTTTTCAATATGAAATCATCAAAAATTTGAATTTTGAAATCAAATTCATATCCATATCAAGTTTTAATGCTCGGTTACAGTTTCAGTTTCAGTCACAAAATGAATGTATTAGTTTTTATAATTTTGATAATTTTAATATCGCCAGTTTTGATTTTTTTTATAAATTATTTAAATTTTGTAAATTTAAAACTCCTCGAAAGAGAAAAGCATGAGATCTAGGATCTCTATTTGAATTTAAAAACCGACTCGATTAACTTATTTACTTTATCTAACTCATGTTTATCGTAATTAAGATTTTCGATTTCAACTCGAGTTTGAATCTCTCAAAATTGACTCAGTGCCATAAATGAAAATATCGAGCTGAGGATGAGGAGGATTGATAATAAGCCAAAGAACAGCTGTTAAGGAAGATGAGCCTCAAATGAGTTATCCTTTGAGATGGAGCCTTTTGTGATAGTGATCAAGTGGAAAGCAAAGGACAATAAAAATATTCATCAAAGGAATTGTTCTTCGATAAAGACAACAAGTTAAAGAAATGATGATTTTCATCGAGAATAAAAGTTGAAAGTATTCATCGATGGCAATGACAATCATAATTTCTCGAGAAGCATTAAACTTAAAAAAGTTAATGTGAAGTTTTTCTGTGTTGATTTTTTTGAAGACTCATTGACCCAAGGTCAAATAAGTATTGTATTTCGTTGAAATTTTAAAAATCTTAAAATTTATTCAAAAATATCTTTATTAATATTTTATATTTAATTTACATACTATATAAATTTAAATATTAAAAGTTAATTTTATTTCATATTATACATAAATTTTAATTTAAAAAAAATAATTTTATTTTACATTAAATATAATTTTTAATAATAAAATAATTTCATTTTATATTACAATATTAATTAGAAAGATAAGCTTGAATTGGGAGAAAACAAGTAAAGTCTTAAAGAAAGCTCAAATTAAAAGAAAATAAGTACAATATTAATGAAAATTTTTTAAAAAGGCTTAAAAAAAACTTAATGACATTATAAATACTCTAACTTTTAGCCCTGTTTGGCGCGAGGACCAAATTAGGACAAAAAAATACTAATTTAAAAAAAAAATAATAATAATAAATAAATTTTTTTAATCATTTTATATAAATTTTAACATAAAAAATATTATTTTACTTCACATACTCAATAATTTTCAATAAAAATATATACTTTATTTCACATCCTAGACAAAAATATTCAAATCGAGTATTTTGATCTAAGATGTAAAATAAAGTTAATTTTTTTATTGAAAATTATTAAGTACGTGAAGTAAAATAATATTTTTTTATATTATAATTTATGTAAAATAATTAAAAAAATTATTTATTATTATTATTATTTAAATTAGTATCATTTTGGTCCTAATTTAGTCCTCGCGCTAAACAGGACTTTAGAGTGACAAATATTAGAAATGTAATAGTCATCGAGACTAAAAATGTTTCAATAGCTAAAGGCTAACTAATCTTGATTGTTGGATTATTTTATTTGATATTATCTCTATATTTTGACCCGAAATAAATTAATTACATATTATGAATTTAGGGTGGGGTGATGTGGGGACAGGGTGGGTTGAGGTGGGTATGATGTAGTAGAAAGGAAACGGAGCAGAGGTATAAGACTGGTATGAACGATGGTTAATAGATAACAAGGCATGTATCAGTTTTATTTAATATATAACAGTTTATGATTCTAATATAAAGATATTGTTTATTTTTATTTTAGGAAACTATGTAATTTGAGCACTTTTCAAAACATCACTCATCTCAATACTACTCTAATTTAAACATACATAACAATAGAATTTTGCTCAAAACGATGCTTCTGCTATTAATAATTATGTTATATAGTTATACAATTTGTGAGCTCTCCTTTTTTTATTTTGTAATATGATTTGTTTATATATCTTTTTCAGTGCTCATCATATTGTCTAAAAGCTTACTATGAGTTACTTTTTACTCCAGTAATTTTTTTCTTTTTGAATATCAATTGACAATTAATCTGACTTGAACTCATCCAGATGTCATTTCTAATCAAAAAAAGAAATAAAGATATTTGAATTTCACGTCTAGCACTATTTTAATTTTCAACTAGCAATGAGGATTCATAATTCTTAGATTTCAAATTTTGAAACATAAATTATAAGCACTACACAATATCTTTCAAATGTAATTAAATTATATATTTGAACATCAAATTTCTTAATTGTATAGACCATAGATTCCCACAATTTAAATTGGAGGTTGAATTTTATTAAAAAAAATGATTGACTTAGTGTTTTATAATATTAAAAAATAAGTTTGAGCATTTTTTAAAATAAATTTGAGTATTTATGCGTAATTTATCAAATGAAATCTATAGGAATTATTTAGTTAAGCAAATATACCTAAGTTTAAATACTCTACATTTCAATTAGGGAACTTTAAGATGGGCCTCTTATTTAATATAAGTTTATAAGTATATATTATTTCCTTGTACAAAATTTATTCTGGTCTTTTTTTAATGAAATCTTTAAATTTGACTATTTAATATTTTTATTTTAATAATTCATATTTAATCATTTATTTAACATTAAATTTTAACAAATTATATAAAAAAGGGCTCATGTTAAATAAGTTTTAAATAAAAAGGACTAAAATGAAATATATTTATTTGTATACACCTAAATGAAAGAAGACCGACTGGCTTACCAACGGTCCCACTCCTGCCACGTGTAGCCCCTCCCTCCCTCCCCCTCTCTCTCTCCCTCCCTCTCACTTCGTGGCGGCCATAAAGCGGAAACGGAGAACATGAACACGGAGCGGAGGGAGAGGGGAGAGGGACAACTCAGAAAGCGCTGGGCTAGAGATGGCAGGGAACGAGTGGATCAATGGGTATTTGGAGGCGATACTGGATAGCGGCGGGGCGGCGGTGGCGGAGGAGCAGCGACCGGCGGCGGCGACGGCGGCGGCTGAGGTGGGTGTGAAGGGCGCTCACTTCAATCCGACGAGATACTTCGTGGAGGAGGTCGTCACCGGCGTAGACGAGACCGACCTCTACCGGACGTGGATCAAGGTGGTCGCCACGAGGAATGCGAGGGAGAGAAGCTCCAGGCTTGAGAACATGTGCTGGCGGATCTGGCACCTTGCCCGCAAGAAGAGACAGGTCTCTCTCTCTCTCTCTCTCTCTCTCTCTCTCTCTCTCTCGTTCATTTTTAGGGATGATTGAGTTCTTTAAGAAGGCGATTGGGATTCTCTTTCTCTCATCCTTCTTCTGTTCAATTTGGTTGATTATTTTATCCTTCTTCTTGATTTTTGATTTTTGATTTTTGTTTCCTTAGTGGCTAATCAGGAATTTGGGCTTTGCTTTTACAGATTTTCTGAAGAATTTCACCCAATTGCTCAATTAGCATTTCTTTTGCTGATTTTAGAGAAATGGTTCTTTATGTTTTGCTTTCGTTTTCCTTGTGAACATTTGCCAGGTATTGTTTATATTTATGTTTTGTATGTCTTATGCTGCCCATGAAACTTAATTTTCCTTTTAATGGAAAATCTCCTGATAACTGCAAGCGAGGACAGCTGAAACAGGTTCAACGAGAACAATAACAACAAAATAAATAACAAGAGACATCGAATTTACGTGATTTAACCTTAAACAAGGCCTATATTCACATGAGGAGAGGAATGAGAAAACAAGTCCTCAAACCTAAACTCAAATACACCTAATCACGCAAAGAAAGCCTAGAAAAGCTATCCGAATGAGAATTGCTTTTATTATCTCATAATCAAATGATAATAACAAAAAGAGATTAGGAGAGAAGAACTAAAAATGTTTTCTTTAATTGTTGATGGATGAATCGAGTTCGGACGAAATGGATGACATATCTTATACTAAGAAGAGTCGCATCATGGGCTCCTCTAGAAAAAGAAGCACAAAATGGAAAGAAGAACTGTAGCACACCAAGCACATCAAGGTTTACGGTGTTTGGAGATGATTTGCTGTATCCATGGGTCGATCAAAATAGAAAATATTAACTACTTAAATAAGTTGATCAAAGTAGAAAATATCAACCACATGAAGTTTGCTTGAGGCAAGTACATGACTATATCCAAGGTTACAAGTAGGGCAAAGAGAAGAGAGTGAGAGACTGAGAGTTCACCAAAGGGGGTTATGATGAGATTTTGATCTTCTTAGTATGATTGATAGTTGCTTTTTTTTCCACAAGGGAAGTGATCTCCTATTCATAAGAGAGAAACCCATCATGATAGCCGGAGAGAATGCACATTCTTTACTAAGCAATATGCAAGTTAGTTTACAGAAGCTTGGATGCCCGCCATTTGTCCTTGAATTGTTAGAGTTTGTTAGGGACTGATGGACATGATACGCTCTGATTCGCCATGATGTTGATGGGTGGATCACATCTAGACAACTCGAATTTCCTGAGAAACTTAAATGTAGGCCGAAAGAGACTGAGGGAGGAATAGTAGAGGCTCCGTGACTTAGACAAGGTTGCTAAAAATCTACTTGAGTTCTATTAACTCGGAGTGCCAACTTACTTATGGAGGGCCCTGATGCTATTCCATGAGTAGGAAGTAAAGTAATTCACGACAACCTAAGGGTAAACCATTTGGAGTTCGATTTAGGATCTAAATATTAGCTTGGCTTGGTAATGATTTAAAACAATTTCAATTGTGATGGTCTGACGGAGATGCCACATAAATGGCCTCGATCAAAGCAACTCCATACCACACAAACAATTCTTTAAGATTTTGATGTGCTTGATGGTGTACCTTCATGCCTCAATAGAGCCTCTATTTATAGCCAATAGTTTTAAGAAAAGTCCAATATGACAATTCTAAAGTCATTATAAGTTTAACCAAATTCATAAAGGTTAATGGGATATAGAATTAGGATGAGTGCATAAGATAATAGATTAATTGAATAAGCACATGCTAATAATCTCATAGTCAAAGCATTCACATTAGTTAGCAAAACTGATTTTGTTTGTTCAATAAAAGTGTTGATCACGTGATAAACATTACTCAAGGTTAGCCATCGATTTTTGGCTTCACTTATTTTCTAGAAATCTATTAGAATCATGTCAACATTTTGTTTCAATTAAGATTAGTTGTCTTTGTTGTGTTCCTTCGTCAATTGATGTTTGGCTTATGCTTTCTTTCTTTCTTTTATTAATTCCACATTGGTTTATTCTGATATTTTTCCTTTTGACAACCTTTTGAGTACTCCTTTTTTTGTCTTTGTTTATTTCTTCTATGAGTAATGCTACACATTCCTAATAAATAAGCTCAAACTTTAAATCCAACTAGGATTCCAGATTTCTAGATGGCAATGGTGTCACATGGCAAAAAGATTACATTTTTTTTATGTGGCACTAGTGCCACATAGGTGCCACATAGGAATTCTAGTTAGATTCAAAATTTTTGGTCATTTATAAGTAATATAAAGCAATTTCTTTTCTTATTAAGGTTGTATTTGTTTTGCATTTTTGGGTAGTCTCATTACTGCGGTTGTTTGCTTACTTCAATCATTCTTGCTTCACTTATACAGCTATCTGCTAGGTAGTAGGTTAGGATTTAAGAATGCTTTTAGCCTATAATTGAATCGAAATGGATTTAGGGGGCGTTTGGTTGAATACTATTTAGATATTCATGTTATCTCAATGTTAGTGTTATTATTTACTTGGTTAAATGTCATTATATTACAAGATTATAGAAAATTAATCTAATCTCATATCTTTTCATTACAATTAGAGTGGCACGGTAACATCTAGATGTCACCCGATTTTCATTAACATCTAGATGTTAATTCAGAGTGACAATTTTATAATTTTTTATAATATTATCTAAACATGTCACTAAGGCAAACAATTAATTTCTCCAAAATAATGACATCACATCAGAATGTCATCAAACCAAATGCCCCATTAGTAGTGTATAGGTGACTTAATCTGACTGTGTTTAGTTCTCTATGCACTAAACCTTTTTATTTTATTTTGTTGTCTTTCCCACAAGATAGGTAGGCTGGTTTTCTATTCTCTTTACATTATAAAACTTAAAGGTCTGTTTTTGGCAATTGCCTCTCGATGTCATGAAATAACTAGAATGAGTTATAGTTTCAGTTATTAATCTTTTCTGATTGTAACTAACTGAAGGTTGGATGAATTGACACAATTCAAACTTTGATTGAATGGGCAGATAGAGTGGGAAGGTATTCAAAGGTTGGCAAAGCGAAGGTGGGAGAGAGAAGAAGGTAGAAAAGATGCAGTTGAGGACATGTCTGAGGAATTATCCGAAGGAGAGAAGGGGGATACTGTTGGAGAGTTGGTGCTCATCGAAACACCAAAAAAGAGGCTCCAAAGGAACATATCTGATCTCCAAGTGTGGTCGGAGGAAAACAAGGAGAAGAAGCTCTACATAGTCCTTATAAGGTACTTTCTGTCACTAGTATTTTACAAGATGTTGGAGTAAATTGGGTAACAAATGCATCTAACTCTTTTGGAAATGCAATGTACTAACCAGCTTGCATGGTCTGGTCCGCGGAGAGAACATGGAACTTGGTCGTGATTCGGACACAGGTGGCCAGGTGATTCTCCTCCTGATCCAAATTACCTTTAGAAAATTTATGATGCCCTTGTTCATCTTCATTTAAGTTTTTCTCAGTTCTTTCATCTTATAGCAAGATGGACAAGCTTTTCTGATGTTTTTGGTAACTTCTTTAACTTTCTTGTAATAAAAAAAACTCTTTAACTTTCTATAAAAAAAAAAACTTCTTTAACTTTCTATAAAAAAAAATAACTTAACTAAATTTTTTTTCGTAAATTATTCGGTTTGTGTAAGTTTTTTAAATAAATTTAACCTTTAAAGTTCTTTGGAAAAAATTATTTAAGGTTGTTAGAATATAAAATTATTCATGATCTATAACCTACAAGCTCAAGCTTTTAAGTCAGTTGGTAACTGCAAATAATTAAAGCTTGGTCTGAGGAAGCATGCTAGAATGTAAAATTATTTTTGAGCTATAACTTGCAAGCTTATAGGTCAATTGGTAACCAGAGATTTAATAATGGTTATATTAGTTTGAGAGATTCTTTCAATGGTATACAGGTGAAATATGTCATAGAGCTAGCGAAAGCTCTATCTATGATGCCTGGAGTGTACCGGGTTGATCTCTTCACCCGCCAAATTGCTGCTCCGGATGTTGATTGGAGCTATGGGGAACCAACAGAGATGTTGACAACGGGCTCCTATGATTTAGAGGGCAATGAACTTGGCGAGAGTGCTGGAGCTTATATAATTCGTATACCCTTCGGGCCTCGTGACAAGTACCTTCGAAAGGAGCTTCTTTGGCCTTACATCCAGGAATTTGTAGATGGTGCTCTTGCTCACATCCTCAATATGTCACGGGTATTGGGAGAACAAGTTGGAGGGGGGCAGCCTGTTTGGCCATATGTGATCCATGGGCATTATGCTGATGCTGGAGATAGTGCTGCCCTTCTCTCTGGTGCTCTTAATGTGCCCATGGTGCTCACTGGTCATTCACTTGGGAGAGATAAGTTGGAGCAGCTCTTGAAGCAAGGGAGGCAAACAAAGGAGGATATAAATGCTACATACAAGATAACAAGGAGGATTGAGGCTGAGGAACTATCATTGGATGCTGCTGAGCTTGTGATTACGAGCACAAAGCAAGAAATAGAGGAGCAGTGGGGTTTGTATGATGGCTTTGATGTGAAGCTTGAAAGGGTGCTTCGAGCTCGTGCTAGGAGAGGCGTTAGCTGCCATGGTCGATACATGCCAAGGATGGTGGTAAGTTTGATAATTTTTAGATAAACTTCAGAACAGAATATTTTCAAATTTACTTGTTACTATTGATCCTAAAAAACATATGGCCCCATTTTTATGCTGCATTTGAGAATGTCTTATTTGATCAAAATTAGCAAAGGCCAAATGTAAGTTGAAGTCACTGATTTGATTTATGATGATGCGGATCAAATGGTGGCCTTATCAAGTACAATTAGCGATGAGTGGCTTTAGCTTGTCTTTGAAATTTCTCTTGAACAAGTTACATCATGGGTGTCTATTCATTGCTCATGGTTCAGCTCTAGAATGAAGTTGAGCTGACCTGAACTGGTCAACCTGAACTCAACTCAAATTTAAGCATGTTAGCTTTGTCATCGATACCTGGCAGACTGGAGTCAGCCCAAATCTGGTGGGAAATATGATTTAAGAGCTCTGTGTACTCTCTTCTTGCAGCTTCGTTTGTTGTGTAGAAAGGAAATAATGTAAACTCCAATTTGGTCATAAATTATCCTGAAAAGCATCAAAAGATCAAAGAACTATGTCATTTACCACTTATGTATCGAACGCATTACTTATAGATCAACCCAAAACTGAAAATTGTAGATAGATGTGATGCTGTTATGGTTCTCAAATCTGATGTTTCACATAATACAGATTTAATCCTTATGTAAATAATTTTCTCTAAGAATGCTAGTCACAATTCACTCCATTGATAGGTCATTCCTCCTGGGATGGACTTCGGCAATGTTGTGGTCCAAGAAGAGCAGGCTGAAGCTGATGGTGATCTCGCAGCTCTTATAAGCTCTGATGGGGTTTCTCCAAAGTCGATTCCACCAATATGGTCTGAAGTAAGATGTAGTCGCATGCATTCTCCGAACTTCTTCTTAATTTCCTTTTCTTAGTTACTTCTAAAGATAATTTGCTTGAGAGGATTCATTGTAGATCATGAGATTCTTCACAAATCCACACAAGCCTATGATTCTGGCTTTGTCAAGGCCTGACCCAAAGAAGAATATCACCACCTTGTTAAAAGCCTTTGGGGAGTGTCGTGCTCTGAAGGATCTGGCAAATCTTGTAAGTGAATCATCATTTTTTAAGTTATTCTACACAGCATGCATGCAAGAAATTGATGTGGAGAAATGGTAAATTATCATTAGGTCCCTGAAATTTCATTTTTCTTTCTTATTAGTCGACAATTCTTTTGTCCTTTCCTGTTAATTTTGATTTCATATGGCTCCCTTGAGTATCTTTTTTTCTTTGATTTGTTCATTGAAATGGCATCTATTCATAAGCTAACAGTTCTGAGACAAGTAATTAACCAAAGTGCCCCTCTCCCTCTCTCTCCTTATCTCCTTGCACTCACTCTGCTGCCCCCTTTCCTAGTGCTCCTCTCTCTCTCTCTCTCTCTCTCTCTATATATATATATATATATATATATATATATATTAACCCATGTGAAGTATGGCCTAAATAACATGGATCTTTTTGTGGTTTACCCAAAAAATAAAACTTAATATTTTTATGGTGCTTTCCTACTCTAGTCGAAAAGGAGCTAGGAGGTCTCAACTTCGAACCACACCGCCACAATTTTTAAGTTGAGTGAGAGAAATTATGGTGTTCAAAGGCAACTATATATATATATATGAAAAACTCAACAATTGCAATCTAGTCATTTTCTTTTCAATTTTGATACTATTAATCTTTAATGCAAGTGATTAAAGCAAAGATGCTTTCTATTCCCCCTCTAGTTTTCATTTTTATTATCTTCTAATGCCTTTATGTTGAATATCACTAAATGCTTTCCCCTCAACCTAATGTTCATGCAGACTTTGATCATGGGAAACAGGGATGACATCGATGAGATGTCCTCTGGTAATGCTAGTGTTCTGACAACAGTTCTAAAGCTCATTGATAGGTATGATCTTTATGGACTTGTTGCTTATCCGAAGCACCACAAGCAGTCTGATGTTCCCGAAATCTATGGGCTTGCAGCAAAAACAAAGGTTTTTTGACATGATTAAACCCGACTTCCTGTTATAGTAATATTAACTTGATCTGGATTCTTAACTTATTTTTCTATTTGCAGGGCGTGTTCATAAACCCAGCTCTTGTTGAACCCTTTGGTCTCACTCTAATAGAGGTCTACCGAGCTTTAGATGTGTTTGTCCAAATAAATACGTTTTCCTGATGTTTTACTAAAACCCTTACGCTGATCGCAGGCAGCTGCGCATGGACTTCCTATGGTGGCGACTAAGAACGGCGGTCCTGTCGATATTCAACGTGTAATTAAGCATATTGCAACTTTTGCTTTCTGGGATGTGTGGTAAGACTAGAAAGGATATATAGCAAAGAATCAAGTATATATAGAGAGCAGAATAATATTTTTTTATAGAATTGATGTCAGTGATAGAGAATAGCAAGAAATTTGTATGTCAGGTATCTTGTTTAGAGTTCGTAGTTAAAAATATGAACAAGTTAGAATTAATTGTACAGGAAGAAATTGAAGGGTAATAATTAATAAAACCTGCTTCAAGCTGGTTGAAGAAATGAAATTGCTGTGATAATGATTATAATGCTTCCTATAGTGTGAAGAGATGAGGGAGAGCAAGTTTGACAGTCTTTCTTCTACTTTGTTGCAGGCTTTGAATAATGGGTTGCTTGTTGATCCCCATGATCAGCAGGCAATTGCTGATGCACTACTGAAGCTTGTGGCAGATAAAAACTTATGGATTGAATGTCGCTGCAATGGTTGGTGCAATATTCATCTCTTTTCTTGGCCGGAGCACTGCCGCACCTACCTCACACGTATCGCTGCATGCCGCATGCGCCACCCGCAATGGCAGACTGACACCCCAGCTGCATCCGATGAGGCAGCCATCGAGGAGTCCCTAGGAGACTCCCTAAAGGATGTGCATGAGTTGTCCCTCCGTCTTTCCATCGATGAAAAGATCTCCCTCAATGGCTCTCCTGAACGCGATGACAGCAATGATGCTGAATTGTCGGATCAAGTGAAGAGGATTCTGAGCAGAATCAAGAAGCAAACTTCACCTGAATCTCATCAATCAGTCAGCGTGAAGCCCACAGAGGCAGCTCTGTTGAATAAGTACCCTCTTCTTCGTCGACGGCGAAGGTTATTCGTCATTGCTCTTGATTGTTATGATGACAAGGGATCTCCAGAGAAGAAGATGATTCAAGTGATTCAAGAAGTATTTCGTGCAGTGCGGTCAGATCATCAGTTGTCAAGGATTTCTGGGTTTGCCATATCGACGGCAATGGCACTCTCAGAAACACTGGATATATTGACAACAGGGAAAATTCAGGTGACTGAGTTTGATGCATTGATCTGCAGCAGTGGAAGCAAGGTGTACTACCCAGGCACAGCACAGTGCATGGATGCAGATGGCAGGATGAGAGCAGACCAGGATTACGCGATGCATATCGAGTATCGATGGGCACATGATGGTGTAAAGAGGACGATAATGAAGCTGATGAACTCTCAAGATGGACAGGGGGATGATAAAGCTGAACGCTTTCTGGATGTTGTTGCTGAAGATGCAACAGGTAGCAATGCTCATTGTGTATCCTTCATGATCAAAGACCCAAGCAAGGTAATCAAAATGGTTCATTTGATATACTGGCGTTTTTATATTCTGTATGAGATACATGTAATACATTGTAATGGTTAGATTTACTTGTGACTACATAATACTACCTTCCTCCAGTCATGTAATTGTCCTTTTTATTTACTTATTTTTTCTCTTCGCAGGCCAAAAAAGCTGAAGAACTTCGACAGAAGCTCAGAATGCGAGGGCTACGATGCCATCTCGTGTACTGCAGAAACTCAACAAGATTGCAGGTCGTTCCTCTTCTAGCATCACGAACTCTAGCACTCAGGTACAGGTTCACTCTAGTACTTCTGATGAATGTAGTATGTTGACAAGAATCTTGCCATACTCTTATTTGAATTCGTGTTTCTCTTACTCAAGGTATCTATTTGTGCGGTGGGGACTTAATGTCAATAACATGTACATAATTCTTGGCGAACACGGGGATACCGACCACGAGGAGCTCGTCGCAGGATCCCATAAGACTCTGATCATGAAGGGGGTGGTGGAGAGAGGATCAGAAGGGCTCCTCAGAATGGCTGGCAGCTACCAGAAAGATGATATAGTGCCTGGAGAAAGCCCCCTCATTGTCTACACAAATGAAGGCATCAAGTCAGAGGAGATCATGAAAGCGCTGAAAGAAGCATCAAAAGCTGCTTCAGGAATGTGATGTAAGAGAAGCTGCTTCCCTTCCCTGTAGTTTGTAATCCTCCTGCATGAGTGATGAGTGATGAATAATCTTGATAGCATCATATCTCATCAATGGTAATGTCATCATTCTGGGTTTTGGGGATATACATACACACATTCGAACTAAAATCATTCTTTTGAGTTCCTATCTGTTTGGTTGGAGGTCAAATTAGTCATGATTATTTTTTAAAAAAATTAAAATAAAATAAAAATTTATTTTCTCATCCTCAATATAAAAAATTTACTTTATATTATATTTTATATATTTTTCAATACATCAATTAATTTATTATCTTCATCTAGCAAGCTAATAGATGACTGATACATCATAAAGGATAGATTTAGTTGTCTATTATCTCTAGGGATAAACTTTTCTATTTGTTATAGCTCTCCACCGACCGTAGTGGGGACCAATCATCGTACGAAATCGAACATCATATAGAGGACTGGGGAAAGATCCATAGAGGGATTGGGGCGCTTCTTAAGAACTTCTCCCTTCTCCTCACTCTTAGTTTTTTTTCATTCTCAATTTATTCGCATTCCCTCTCTATTCACATTATATAAGGAATCAAATTACTCGACTCATTTCAAATTTATAAGAGATTGCAAATCGCCTACGTCAAGAGAGCGGTGGTTTTCATATTAGTTTTCCACAGTAAAATGTGGTCTTTTTTTGCTTATATTTTTCCGTCGCGAGGGATTCAATATGTCCGTATACGTCAACATATTTTAGCATCAACAATACTCAAATACAAGTGAGTGAACCGCAAACTACTAAGATAAAGGATTTGTGCATAGGTTTATATAATAATGTATTTTGCAACATATCAATGAGGATAAACATGTAATAACTTAATTTTTCTGACTTAAAATGCATGAATATGATCATAAATATGTAAAATGACAAAATATTAAGAAGATCAAACTAGATTGTCCTTTAATTATGCTAAGCTTGCAATAATCACATCGGAATTCATGACTTTCTATGGCGTCCAATCATAAAAATAGAGGAGCAAATTATGCACCATTCAACATTATAGTACTCAAAAAAAAAAATTATAGTACTCAAAACTAAGTCTGGCAATTTAATTTAAAATTTAAAACTTGACGGATTACTCTCTTTTACTTCCTTAACAGCAACAACCCAAATTAAAGAATTTTCATCTATTTTTTTCTCAAACTCTCGAGTGTTAATCAAGTGAAGGTCTTTCTTCTTTGAGGCCACTTTCTTACTTGAAATTTCTCTCTTGCTGATGGCCTTAGGAGGAGAAGGATCTATCACGATCTTGTCACTTATATAGGTGAACACACAGGAATTGGATCGTCCTCGAAGAGTGACATCCAAATCATACAACCAAGGCTTACCCAAGATGATGCTACCAACTTCCATTGGTAAACGTCACACCAAACCTTGTCCTGATATGAATTTAATTGAATCAGGACTAAGCATCATTGTGTAACCTCTAAAAAAGAGGCATTAATCATTTTTTTAATTTAAAATTCACTTAATTTTCATATGATTTGAAGTCAATGCAACGGTATGCATATAATGAAATGTATTAAATATTTTCTTATTTTATAATTATGTTACTTTATGTATAAAAAATAATTCAATATAAATAAATTTATAATCAATTATTTTTAAATTTTTTAAAATATTAACATGTCCTCTCTCTTTTTATTTGACTCTTTGGGAGAGAACAATGAGTGAGGGGCCACCCAATGTCGGAGGGGGAGGGATAACTTAATTACTAACTCAAATAATGTTAAAGCGACGTACAATTTGCTTAAACCTTCTGTCAAACATCCCTAAAACGAGTTACTAATCGAAAAAATAAAAATAAAAATTAAAGAATCATCTGTCATACTAACATTTGTGACATATATATCTATCTTCCTATGTAACAGCCTTCTCGCATAATCTCCCAATATCAATTGTGAAATCTAAATTCAATAAATATGACAGAAGTTTGCCATCTCCAATATTTCATTTCTACACAGCTACGAGATAGAAGATGCCATAAGATTGCTAGACCCTCTAGACTTCATTTTTGAACAAAGAACAAAAAAAAAATGAAAGAACTGATGGTAGTTCAATTCTCTATATGATCTCCTCCCCTTCCTTCCACAAAACTGTCAAAGAAAAGAAGGCGGCTTTCATGAAACATCCCTGTAGATGAGACGCCTAGCCTGCGAACCGCAGCCGCCGTGATAGCGGTATATGATGCCGAGCACACAGTGACTCATACATGACATGTCGAAAGTCTCGATAAACTTCAGATCATTTATGCGAGCTTTCGTTCCCGCAAACCGGATGTACTCTTCGACGATGGAGCCCGAACACCAGTTCTGAAGCTTCCTGAAGCAGCCCACAAGGCTCCCAGTTCGGTGCTGAATTCGCAATCACAAGTTCGTCGGCTCAATAGATTGTACAAAGAATAAAGATTGCATGCAGCACGATGCAGTAACTCATCACAAATTACGCATTTCACCATCTTTTAATAAATATTACACATATCACACTCTGCTTATGGGTTTTATATTTCTATTATAATAATAGAAATGTAAAAAGAGTGTGATATGTATAATATTTACTAAAAGATAGTGAAATGCGTAATTTGTGACGAATTCAGTGTTTTGTATGTAAATCCCCTAAATAAATTACCTTCCCACGTTTACAGTGAATGAGCACAGGATGGTTCCTCATATCTGAAGGTAGAAAACAGGATTGAAACAGTCATTAGACAAAATCATCGACGAAAAATGGAACATTGGATTTAGAAGGGTACCGAGTACGATCCTCAGGGCCCCCATGATGGCATCAATTGGTATGACCACAGAAGGCTCCTGATAGTCATCAATAATTTGAGGTATGGGAACATAAAACTGAGAGAAGTATTAAATCTATCATACAAATGCTTTCAAGAACTCATGAGTGTAATATGACTGAATACATGACCCTATAACTTAAGCCACAAAATCTAAAGCTTATAAATGGAAGAATGCTAAAGTTCTGAAATATATTGTTCTAAATTTCTTGAGACTGTAAAAATTCCCCAGTGATTCGATAGATGGTCTAATCCCTTGAAAACAATTTGTTAAGTGAAGATGAACAGCAGCTAAACATAAGCAAATTGAAGCAAGGCATTTAGCTGCAAACAGAATGAGGATTTGAGAAATACCTCCCTCAAAAAACAAGAAGACGATCTTACGGCGCACATATGTAGAATTCATCTAATATGCTCTTACATATCTACAAATCACCCATTTCATACGGCGAAGAAAGGACCTAAAGCATACTTAAGCATGCAAACTATGCACACAATCTTACAGCTACAACTACGATGCCCAAAAATGCAAGTTATTTCATCTAGATAAAAGGAATTCAAGGCTTAACTTAGTAAATATAGAGTGATTAAAGCTTTAGTCACTAGATAAAATACTGCACATTCTTCATACCCATTATGGATACTGTAACTGTGACGCCTATGGTCGAAGAGGGTGGGGAGTGATCACTAGGTGATGTTCTAAGAGAAAGGAATCACTGAGGCAAAATGCAGCTCCTAACAGATTTTTAGACAGATAAAAAGTGGTGAGAGGAGCACAGAAATGAATCATCTCATATCAGAAAGGGGAGAAGATCCTAAACTATATAAGTAGATAGCGTGATCTCAGATAGTAGAGATGTCTTTTAGGGCAAAAATATGAGACTAATGATGAAATACTCCATAGCTAAGCGTGCTTGGGCTGGAATAGCACTGGGATGGTGACCTCTTAGGAAGTACTCAAGTCACACAATTTTTTTAAAGCCAAAACAAATAATATGGATCACGAGATGTTACAGTATAGTATAAGAGTAGACCTCGCATAGTACGATGTGGTTCAAGGATGAACCAGGCGAAAGTTGGTGGGCCTATGACGCCTGTGGCCAAAGAGAATGGGGAGTGATCGCTAGGTGATGTCGTAAGAGTAAGGAATCACTAAGGCAAAGTGCAGCTCTTGGCAGACTTTTAGGTTGATAAAAAGTAGTCAGAGTAGACAAGAATTAATCATTCCACATCAAAAAAGGGGAAGATCCTAAACTGTATAATTAGATAACGTAATCTCAAATGATAGAGGTGTCTTTTGGGACAAAACCGTGAGCCAAATGATGAAAAACTCCATAGCTAAGCGTGCTTGGGCTGGAGTAGCACTGGGATGGGTGACCTCTTGGGAAGTACTCAAGTCACGCAATTTTTTAAAGTCAAAGCAGACAATACCTCTATATTTAGATCACGGGATGTTACAGTAACACTCTTAGCTTAGAATCATATTGCAAATGCACAACATCCGATTAAAATAGTACACTAGATTTGTTTATAATGTCACACGTGTATGTTTCACTTTTGTGTTGTATGCCTGGCACTTTAGAAATAAATCAAGAAGATGTGGAATACACATGTTACATGAGAAATAAGGGTGTGCCTGGCACAAATTTTAAAAAATTTCCAAGTATAAGAAACCTACATTTTTAAGCTGCTCAAAATTTTGACAAAACTGAAATTTTAAGCTTCCTTTCAAGTGGATTATCTTTCAGCAATTTGGACTTTTTGGGCTTCTAGAGTTCTGAAATAACCAAAAACAGCTTAAATTGATTGGACGTGCAAAATATTATTTGGATGCATTTTAGGTTCAAACAACTTAAAAATCGAAACCCATGTAAAAAAAACAAAAGTTTTAAAGCTGCACCCTTAAATCTAGCATATCACCTGAATAATGTCATGTGTACAAAATATAATTTTTTCCCTAGCTTATAAGATGCCTTCCAATAGGAGCAGGGTAAATCCTCTAACATTATTGTTTTTCCCCAGCAAGAACTCTAAGAAGGAACTTGCTAGACTACTGCAAATCAGCCTCCTATCACTCACATTAATGTGGCATTCTACTTTCATTTTAATGTCAATGCAAATCACAGTAAGGGAACATTTAGTTCAACATTATTTTGACATTATTAAATTTAGAAAAATTAATTATTTAGTTTGATGATATACTCAATTAGGATGTTAAGGTGGATGTGTGGATATACACGAAAGGATAGAATGAGAAATGAGTATATCCGAAAGAAAGTTGGTGTTGCACCAATTGAGGATAAACTTAGAGAAAGTCGGCTTCGATGGTTTGGACATCTTAAATCGGCAGGCAATTGAAGCTCCAGTTAGAAAAATGAGTTACTGGATTTTGCCCATGTACAAAGAGGATAGAGGGAGACCAAAGAAAACATGGCAAGAAACTATTAAAAGGAGTGATCTTAGTTACTTAAACTTAAATAAGAATTTGGTAACTGATAGAGCGCAATGGAAAACAAAGGATTCATGTTAGCCGACCCCACCTGAGTGGGGATTTAGGCTGGTTGTTGTTGTTGTTGATATGTTGTGATAACATTGTAAAATTATAATATTGACATTCTACATCGCAATTATAATGGACGGAAGTAGCATTGGATTAATTTTCTATTGTAATCAGTTAATATAATAACATTTGATCAAACAAATAACAATTTAAATAAAGCATAAGCATCTAGATAACACAAAAATCAAGATAGCATTGTCCCAAATTTCCCCAAAAATGACAAAAATATATGCCATGTAAGAAACAACCATGCC
Organism: Apostasia shenzhenica; assembly: GCA_002786265.1. NCBI lineage: Eukaryota > Viridiplantae > Streptophyta > Magnoliopsida > Asparagales > Orchidaceae > Apostasia > Apostasia shenzhenica. The sequence continues at coordinate 4,827,843 of KZ451935.1, read as the reverse complement.
CAAAAAAACTCTTCAAACAGAGGGAAATAAACAAAAACTGCGAAAATGCAAGGGCTGAAAAAGAAGAGAGGAAATCAATCACCTTGCTGCCATCGATCCCAAATTGGAAGATCCTAATCCGCTTAGACCGCACGAAGTCCGCCATGGCCTCCGGATACGGCTCCGGGCACAAATACCTGTTTTAGCAACGCCAAAATCATCTCATTATCCATCAAAATTCGCACAAAAAAAAAACTAACCCTAGCACCCAAGAACGGAACATCAGAAAAACCGAAACGGCAATTCCAATTGAAAATCAGAAAAAAAAAAAAAAGAAAAGAAAAGAATCCTCACACGACGGATCGCAGATTCAGCGTCTCCAGAAAAGCAATGTTCTCCACCCCCGGCAACCCGGACCTGTAAATCCCCTTCCCCACCGGTGAGAAGTTGTACGGCGGGCACAACACCTCTCCGACCACTTCTCCTCCGAAGAAGCTCGCAGCGCCGTCGCCGTCGTCCTCGTCTCCGGCCACGAACACTATCCCTTCCTGCTCCTCCTCCGAAGTCTCCAGAATCATCTCCACCTTTCTCTACTTCTCTTCCTCAGAAACCGATCAAAAAACAGAGGAGCCGAGCGTCTCCTTGCCTCCCATCGACGTTCTCTCTCTCTCTCTCTCTCTCTCTCTCTCTCTCTCTCTCTCTCTCTCGGTCTCTCTCGAGAGCCGTTGAGCTTCACGCCCTTTCTTTATTATATATATTTAGGAATTCTTTATCACGAAAATCAACTATAATTAATTTATGAATATATCCCCCATATATTTCATTATTGGGATAATTACCTACATGTCACATCATTTAGCTTTATTTATATATTACTCAACTATTCTTAGTTAATTACACTATGCATACTCAAAATATTATAAAATCTTTCATACATATATTTTAACTTATTTCTATTATAATGAGTAATCATAATTTTCCAATAACCTTACTATAGTTAGGTTACAAAAAATCTGAATCATTTATCATATTATTTTAAGAATATTTAAATATATTTTGAGTAAAAATACTAAAATCTTGATGTTTAGGTAGTGACAAGGAAAGAAGACATCCGCGACATGAATTGATTTTAGGATAATTTAGCGCTTTAGTGTGGCATTGAGGAAAAAAAATATATGTACCATTAAAGGTAAAAATATAATTTTAATAATTTACTAACGAAATATTTTTTTTCAAATAGATTTTGATTGAGTTTTAACTCAAGTGTGTGAATGTAAGATTTTGTAATTTTTTGAGTGTGCATAGCGTAATTAAAATGGATGGGCAACACATAAATAAAACTAAATGGTGTGGCATGTAGGTAATTATCCCTTTACGTATAAGATTGATTACTGAATGAAACCTATAATTAAAATGTAATTATATTTTAATTTATAAATTTTAAAAATTAATAAATAGGTCCTTATAATTTATCAAATATTATAAATAAGAAGTTAAAAGGAGGAGGAAGAAGAAAAGAAAGAGCAAAGAAAAATGAAAAAAATAAAATTAAAATTTTTAAATTTTAAAAAAAAATAAATTTATATTATAGACTTGTGAATCATTATTACTAGAATAAAATTTATGAAATATGTAATTTTATAATATTTTGATGTGATACATAATTTTTTATTTTTAATAGTGAAATATATAGTTTTTAGTAATTAAGATATTTTTCGTATAAATTTCTCTTATTTTATCTATTAGTATAAATTAATAGTTTTTATATTATACTTATTATAATGATTAAATTTATTTTTTAATTCCAAAAATATATGATTTGGAATATTTTGATATGGTAACTGCATAAGTTTGGTAGGGAAACAGAATTAATTTTGACAAAAAAATATTCCAAAAAAAATCAAAAATCTAATTTATTGCAATTAACGAGATTCCAGGGGGTGATGTGCAAAAGAAAATTTACTTAACAAATTCGACGGATAATTATTAATTTGTTAACTAATCTGGAGTTTTTGTTATAATTTTAATCGGGAGATATTCTTGAGAACCATTTCATAATTTTCATCCGCGGAGAAAGGGAAGTAGCCGTTGGGAGTTTGATATTTCTCGCATTTGCCTGATTGGCTGTGCGGCCCAGAACATCGCACAGCACGTGACGTGGCACGTTACGGAGAAAAAAGCCTATATCTTATGTGGGCCCATATGACTCAGCAAAAAGTTCTTTTTCAACTTATGTGTGTTTGTTTGTAAGGTTAAATTTAAGAAGGTTAAAATTAAATTTGAATGGAGATATTTTTTTATTGAAAATTGTGAATAATGTGAAATAAAGTTAGTTATTATGTTGGGATATGTGAGGGATGTGATATAAAATTAGTTATTATGTTGGAATATGTGAGGGATGTGATATAAGTTAGTTATTATTTTAGTAATATGTGTAGAATGTGAAATAAATTTAATTTTTAATATTAAATTTTATGTGTGATGTGATATGCCTGATTAAAATTAAACCAGGTTAATTTTAAACTCCTAGACAAACGGGGCCATACATTTAATTTTATCAACAAAAATATACATTTAATTTTATTTTAGGACAATAGCAATTAAGTCTTCTAATTTGTGCCAACGTATAATTAAAGTCCTTTTAATTTTTAAATTAATCAAATAAATTTTAAAATAAAGTATAAATAAATCATTTCATATATTAATAAAAAGACTAAATAATAAATAGTTTTTAATTAAATAAAACTAAAGTCCAATTTAACTTATCAATTAGAAAAAATATTTTTTATTAAATACTTTAATTATTATTAAAAAACTTATTTATATTTTACTTCAAATTAGAGGATCTACTTAATTAGTTACATATAAATTCAAATTAGAGGAATCTAATTGCTATTAATTATTGTTGACGTAGGATGTAGAGGATCCCAAGAAACACGAGAAAAGAGAGAGAGTTCCAGGAGACGACGGCGCGCAAAGGGGATGATCCTGTTAGAGGATGCTTATGGGGAAAGAGGGAGAGAGAGAGAGAGAGAGCTTACGACATCCAGAAGAACACACAGGGGTTTAAGGTGGTTCAGGGAGAAAGTCCCTACATCCACCGGGCGATTAGTGAAGAAAATTTTACTCACGAAAGAAAAATAGCCGTGCAGGCCAATACAGTATTTTTTTTAGAACGAGAGAAGGGAGAGAGAAAGCGAGTTCCTCAGTTGGGGCCTTAGCACAATGGGAATTGATCCTTTTGTGCCATCAAAATCGCCTTTCTGGTGACTGTTCCAGGATATTTATAGGCGGAGTGCATAGCTTCGTCCTGCTTTTTCGGAGAAAAGGAGGTGGACAAGCTCTGAGTTCGCGCTGTTTATCGACCGTCGGAGGGGCCGAAAGCCGCGAAAGGAAAATGATATCTTTTAATACTTGTACTTCTTCTGGGAATTCATGATGTTTTGCAGCATGCGGACCCTCGGTTTGTGGGTCTGGAAGAAAGTGCTTTGTACGGGGAACGACGCGGTTGGGTCAAGTTGATTGTGACAGGCACCGCTTTGTAACCTCATGCCCGACGCTACCGAGGATGATCTTGGCTCATCATGGACGAGGCTAAGTGAACCCTCGTAGCCGAGGTTAGACCTGGTCAGAGCTCTGCAAGAACAAAGGAGTTAGTATATAAATGAAAGTGACTGGAGGCCAACTGGGCGCCACGTATACGGCCGGATGCAGCGCGGGATCCGCGTGTTAACAATTATTAAATTTTTAATTATTTTATTGAGAGTTTAATTAACTTTACCAACTAACAAAATATAACTCTCTTTTAATGAGCAAATAATCTTGCCGTTTTCGGAATTGATATGAAAAAAGAAAAAGTATGTATTAAATTGGTTGCTTGACATATTTAGAAATAGAAATAAATATGAATTTGAAAATATTATGATTAGTAAAGAATTAACCACATTTTTAATAAGTTTAAAGGTTTTTTTAAATAAAAAAATTATAGGTTTTGATATTTGAAACTCATTGCATTATTACTTACATAGTTATAAATTATTTTGCTATTATATCAATATAATATATTGCATCAAAAAAAATTTAAAAACATCTAAATTAAAAACTCAAATTGAGTTAAAATGTTAAAAAAAAAAAAGTAGCCACGCATTTTAATATTAGGCCATGATATTATATAAATTTATTATTTTAAATTTTTAATATTTGAGTTATTAAAATAATTTAGAGCATATAACATAAATTCTCCATATATTTTTTTAAGATTTATAACATGATTATTTGATTTAAAATGTATTTTGCTTAAACTAAAACACGTCGAGTTCAAGTTAATGTTAGCTAATTTATTAAACGTAATCAAAATAAAATATACATATTAGATAAAAAAAATGTAAAATATTAAGTTGTTAAAAAAGAAACAAATAGTGATTTTAGAATATTATTAATTATTTTTTATTGAATACATATGTCGAATAAATATTATTCAGATTCATGTATAATATTAAATAAGTTTATAATTTTAAAAAAATTTAATAAAATTTTTAAAGTTTATATTAATATTTTAATTAGCTTTTTTTAAATTAATTTAATTTTTAATTTTTTTTAACTAAAATTTATATTTAAATTAAATATTTATAATTATTAAATAACAAAAATATTCTCAGTTACCGGTTGCGGTTGGAGTTGCCGCCTGTTGCTGCACTGGCACTGTGCACACGCACAGCTCCGCACGGCCACCAATGCATGCGGGGCTCCGCACAAGGTATCCATGCGTAGAGGCAGCTCTCTGGCCGTCGGTCTCCTACGAGAAATTATTGCATCCAAATGGTGGCATCATCCGGATGCCGATCAGAGGTTGCCACGTTTACCTAGATCCACCTATATTACATACGTGGCAGCCTCTGATTGGTATTCGGATGGTGCTTCATCCAGATGCAATAATTTTCCGTCCCCTACAAAGTTGCTGCGCTCTCAAGTCAGCACTGGCACAGCAGGGTTGCATGGCTGAGTGTGTAGTTTTATAATTATTTATATATTCAAATTAAATATAAAATTTATTTAAAAATTTAAATATATATATATATATTAAATTAAATATAAAGAACTTAATTGAAATATTAATGATTAAAAATATTTTTAAAAAAATTTAAAATTATAAATATATTTAATATTGTTTTAAATCTTAGACACTCAAATGATATATGTTTTTTTTAATTGCAAAAAACTGAATAATATTTAGCCTAATATATAATATAGCATGTAATAACTTGTGGTACAATCAATAAATATTCAAAATATTGTAAATTGCACATTTTAAGTGGTATTGCTAGGCCAGTAAATTTTTGATATTTTATTTTTTTATAGATTATGCATTAGAAAATAAATTATGTACAGCTCATAAATAATGTTTTTAAAGGAACTAAATTATTTATACATACATTAACTTTTAACTTCGGATAATATTATTACACATTTCAATTTCCTACAAATTATCGATCACTTAAATCAACTCGAATAACCTTGACTCAACATGAACTACATTTGACTGAAAGTCAAACTCATCAACAGCCCCAGTTGTATTATCCAAATACCCATAACAAGAAGAAGTGAATGCCAAATTATTTGACCAGTAATAATCCAAGAATAGCATAAACTTTTAATATAAAAAATTCATAAAATTAAAATCTAAAAGTTATATTTGATAAAATAATTTTGAGAAATTTTAATAACTGTGACGAAATACTGAAAAAAAAAATCTCAAATTTTTTTTTTAAAAAGCTACTTTCAATGATTTAAAACAAATTTATTTCATAAATTTTACAAAATATCACACATCTCTAAATGATCATAACCACATCATTATTATTATTACAATTAAAATTATTTATAATTAATATTATATAATTTAAATAATATATAATAAAAAATATTATTAAATATAATGGTGAAAAATATATACATAATTATGATTATTTATAATTATTATATATAACTATTAAATATTATAAATATATTAAAAAATATATCAGTAATACATATAATTATTATGTTTAATAATAAGATACATATAATGAAAATAAAATATATTATAAAAATTATAATAAATAATTTTTGATACATTTAAAAGTTATTAACATTATATATTATTATCTAATAATAAAATAAAATATAATAAAAAATATCCCTATTTATCTAATTTAATCAAAATATAAATTTACTAAACAATTAAATACCTTTGACAACTTATAACAATGATTTAGCAAATAAAAAAAATTATTTAATAGCATTTTTTCATAAAACCATATAACATGACACCTTTTCATACTACATGCCAAACAGCTATAACCATCAATTAGAAAATATTATCATAAAAAATATTTATCATCTAGGTGTTAAATATATCAAATAATCTTTTAAATAGCTCAAAAATAACATAATATAAAATGATAATATTCTCATGTGGGATCAAAACTTGGACATGAAGATCCCCGAGGACATCTTTGAGATACTGAAAACTGTTCGAAGGCTTGACGCCACACGATGATACCACTAGGAAGAATTATAGAACTAAGGTCGAAGTTCTGGATGATAGAAGCCATGTAGGTATCTAGAAAGCTCAAGCTCAAGGCTCAAGATCAGAGTTCTTAAGAAGAAAAAACCCGACAACTTGGGCTAAAGCCAATATCGCCACCTTTGCCAACTTGAATTGAGAGAATAGACTCAATTAATCTCAAGAACAACTTAGTTTAAGAGAATAAACTCTCCATAATTTATCAAGAGAAAACAAAATTTGTTCTCGAGAATAGCATGGGTCAAGACAAAAAGACTTAATTCAACAGCACCCTAGAACAAGAGAGAAGAATGAGCAAGCTTGATTTTGATCTCAAGGACTTAAACAGCCCAACCTCAAAAGAAATTTGAGTAAAAAAACAGTCTAAAAAGGATAACATGAGAAACAAGCTACATATAGATTCAAGAATAGTAAAGAAATAGTAAATAACCCTTCCATAAATAAATTACATTTAGTATAGTGGAATTCTAAGAAGTTTCAACACTTCTCCGCTCCTAACTTTCTCCTCTATTCTTCTCTTCTTCGTCCTCCGACGAGAGTAAGTTGCTAAGTGAAGAGAGGAAGAGAATAAAAGATATCCCACTTCCGACCTCATAGAAGGAACCCCCAAAACAAACACCAAAGCCTTAATTCGACATCAAGGCCCAAGTAATACGGCCAAAGAGTTGAAGAGGGCTCACCGATCCTTCTTTCATCAGATCTTAATCCAAGATTGGTCTATGGCTGATATTTGAGATAACTGCATGATGCAACTTGAATTTGCAAGAGTAATGCTCTAACAAACTAGCAGTTTTCTTTTCAGACAATTTTTGACTATTGAATGAAAGTGTTTCATTTGAGATAATTTGTAGCTTAAGTTATAAGAATATTGATTGCACCCACATAATTTTAGCCTTCAAATAACCTTCCAAACACCAAAATTACAAGAGCCCAAAGGGTTTTATAACACATAATGTTTTCTCTATCATGCAAAACGTATCACAAAAGGAAATGCATGAGGGAGAAATCATACCAAAAATGTTTGAAGGGCTCCAGTCAACCTTTGGTTCTCATTATAGTAATGCTGCCCTTTCCACCTTCTGTGTGGATTTTAGTCTTCACAACCACAGGTTTCCCTGAAAATGCAGAAGTGGGATAGTGAAGCAAAGGGATTTCTTCTTGCATTTGCTTTGATCTTGATGATAATGGAGTATGTATCCTGTGATTTATGTCCTTGAGGGTCAAATCCCCCTCAGCTCCACATGGTTTGATGAGAGCAAAAGGATACGCAATCGAAGTCGTTAAGTTTGTCGCTGCTCTTATAATATGTCTCCTTCCTGTTAGTAAAGGAGAAAAAGCAATCACCCACACAATACCAAACAAAGCAATTCAAAAGCACCAGCGAGATAATACCTCATCTAAGTTATGTTAAATAGATATGAATATTTTGTTTTATGTTTTATCAGTTATCTAGTTATCCAGTGGAGACCGGGAGGAGAAAAGAAGGCCCCACCAAGCCTAAGCCCATAAAGCTGTGGGAAATATTTTAGAAAACAAAAACTAACGACAATCCTTCATTCCACTTTCAATAACTTTAAATACACAGTCTAACATGACAATCAAAATACTAACTACTCACTAAGCAAAACTCAAAAACAACAACCCACTAACATAGTCAACAACTTAATAAAGTTAAAAGTGAACAACTAAACAACCCATTACATAAAGATCAAGTCAAATCTATGATAAAAGATGAAGTCAAATCTATGATTCATCTTTTCCTGCATCATTATCCATCAAATACTTCCAATCATAAAAAGGGAGAGTTTGGTCCAATGTCATTGTGATGCTATATTCTTTGAAGAAAATAATCATTTGGTTTGACAACATATTTAGATAATATTGCAAAAGAATATAGAAAGGCTACTCTTAAGTGATATCTAGATGCTATACAAAATCAGGTCATACCTAGATGTCATCGCTACTATGAATAGATCAACAGAGGCGGAGAAGCAAGGGAAGACGAAATAAGAGAAACGAGGATTTGATTTGATGGAGAAGCTGGAGATTGTGATTTATGATAAAGTACTTTTAGATCACTGAAGTCCAATAATCATTAATACTTTAATCCACATTACAGTAATTATTAAACCAAAATAACAATAGTTGTTGTGAATAACACTGTCATTTAAATAATACTAATATCTTGTATTGAACCAAATACCCCTAAAATACAGGTTGTTGCTATGCAAGATGAGTGATGATAAAAATATATTAATATGAGATGCATATTGAGAAGTGAGTGTTCAATGTATAATATTTGTTGTGTTTGTATTATACAAGTAAATATCCAAGAGAAAATTTAGGCCAACATATAAAATAACAGGCAGCTAATAACAAACTAGAAATACCTTTCGAAGCTTTACGTGCGTGTGAAGCTTTGCCCTGTTGTAACAGATCTGTTTCCATTTCAGCTGATAATTTCCGAAACCACACAAAAAGTGTACACAGTAAGAGCAATGAATGCATAGATTTGCAGCTCACTAAATGAGCAGCCAATACATGTGATTCAATAATTAAAAATTGGAGGAATTACATAAGTGTCGTGACATTTTGAGTTGAATTACACATTAATCTTAGTTCAATTATTTAAGCGCTAGCCACCTCAATTGAAGTCCAACATCTGGTAAGCATGTTTCATTTTTGGTGTAAATTGTCATACAATCATCTTTTGAAAATACATATTAGTTGCAGTTGACACCTCTCATTGCCTGAAAATAGCTGAAAAAATCAATTTGATGGGATTTTTGCTTATAGAAAAGGATCAGATAGACTGTAAATCAAGGAAAACACTAGAAACAAAATGTATGGAAAGATGATATGAACTTTAACAGGAGTGGCTAGCGTGTGACTTTAAGGCTCTGTTTGGTAATAAGAAAAAAAAGAAGATTTGGTTGAAATTTTTAGTGATTTTTGATAAATGTGTATGATGTGAAATAAAGTAAGTTGGTTATATTAAAAATTATGTATGATGTGAAATAAAGTTGATTAATTTATTGAAAATTGTGTTGGATGTGAAATAAAGTGATTGTTTAATGTTGGAATTTGTGTGAGATGAGATATAAAATAATTTTTTAAGTTTTTTTAAAATAAATTTAAGATTTTTGCCATGGGTAATTTTAGCCATGATTTTTAGTCCATTGCTAAACAGAGCCTAACATCTAATTTGTAACCAGCACCAAAATAACAAGCAAAGGAAATGTTCCATTCAGACAATTCAGTTGGAATTTTGTGACATGTAGGTAGTTCCCATCAAATTTTCTTGGCTTAACTGACCTGGAGCATGGCCTTGCTGAACAAATTTTTCAACACAGTTCCTATTGGAATGAGAATAAAATCAGCACATCATCGAACCAAAGCGAGCCTGAAGAAAGAGTAACAGAGCTAGAAAAAACTTACAAGTCTTCCACAAACTCCGTTGTCTCATCTGTGCCACACTGAATCATGCCTTCATTAAGGCAGTTGTCCAGCCACCCCTCTGAGTTCAAAGCACAACTACCATCTGATGTTAAACTACACAGTTTAGAGTAACTACAACAAAACTCGGCATCATATAATCAGAGAACAAAGAAGCTTTACTAGACGAACTAATCACATTTAGAATAATTGTGATGCTTGGATTGGATAGTCTCCTGAGAATATTTCTTGATGGCAAAGAAGCTTGAAAGACGAGCAACTATATTTTCTTTCATAGGTGTACTGTAAATATAATTATCAATGGAAACAATTTTGCTCACTATTTGTTCTGATGAAAAGGTTGAATACAAAACTTCATCCTTCTGTGGTAGTTTGAATGTATACCAATCTTAGTTTAAAAAGCTTGAGAAACATCTATCTAGTAGATGTAGGTTGCTCGACCAAGAAAAGCTATTCAGAAAATGTTGGTCAAGTAGAAGAAAACCATTTGACGGAGGGAAGTTGTCCAATCAAAGGTCCCTATTGAGAAGGTGTGCGATCGAATAACCCTTTTGCAAAAAAATATACACTTTTTCTTAATCGCTTTCAAGGTTAGCTAACGACTGACATTGCCAAGACATGTCAGTAGCTAGTTCAAATTTCGAAACTCAAAATGAATGTTTTAGAGGATACAAATAGCAATCGCCTAGAAAGATGGCATATCTTAATTCCAATCGGAAGGTGCAGATTCTACCTGTCTACAAAGGAGTGTCGAGGCTATAAATAGGTGAATGCAATAAACACAGGATCTTTATGAGATTCTACCTTAGCTTCCTTGTTGTTGAGCTCACATTTTCTTCTTCCTTGAGCAATGGCTTCCGGACACTTAGCATGGAATATTCTTGGACATCACAGACAAAAACTATATTTTGAACAAATGAGAAGTACATCAAAACATAGAGAACTTGATTTGCAACGAACAACTGTTGTTTGTGCTCCTTAGCCCAACTTTGTCGTTTTTGATTCCTACCTACAGAATGTACTCTCTTTTCCATTTCAACATAAGATAAAAAGAAACTTACCAATGCTTCAATATTGTTCAAACACAGCTACCTCTAAACAATTTCACTCTCTCGTATTGTTATGCCAAGAAATTAAAACTACTCGTGGAGCCTTGTTCAGCGGAGCTATTCCACGCAATGTTCTGATGAGAGGCAAACCCATTGTACCCCGTACGGTTGTCGCTAATGATCTAGGTGATTAAAATTTACAACCACCGCAGCAATTCATTCTCAAGTTGGCAAGGACATGAAATTGGGAGATGGAAGTTTTCTCCCAATAGAGGGGTTCGAAATACTCCAATTTGGTCACCACTATTGGAAGTTTTCTCCCAATAGTGGAGTTAAGATATCTCAAAAGTTGTCGCATCTCTTCAAAAGTCTAGCTTTGTATAGACGAATGATGTTAATTTCTACTTCCTACTTTTTGATTGCATAGGAAGTAAACATGGACAATTACCTTCATTTTTTGTAGAAACTGGGCGGTGGAGTCTAGACGTCCACAGTGTACTTGTTGTCATACGATGCTGGATTGACATGTTGGGTCATGAAAAATAGAGCATCAATCAATCGTTGGCAAGTTTTCGAAGTTTGACTTTCAGAACACCTAGTGTCCTATAGCAAATTATCGTCCCATCAAAACTTGAGCGAGAGGTCAAGATCTTGATTGAATGATGTTATTGGGAATAGTAGTAACTAGATGGCCTGGGCTTGGTCATCACTGACTTAGCATCATCACTCTGCTTAACATAGATTGGATTAGGTGTGCTACTGTCAAAAGAAAAGTTAGGTTTTAACCTGTAGACATTGGGTGCTCAGTATAATATATGAAATGATTACACCTTTTCAATAAGTTTAAGCTTTTGGGATAGTTGATTGTGCCAAAGATCCTCAAACCTAATATCATAGCCTGTCACTGGCTTACCATTGTCCTACTTGATATAGCCTGGATAAGGTGTGTCATTGTCAAAAATAAAGTTGGGTTCAATCCAAGGGCCCTATGTGCTCAATATAATAAGTGAGTTGGTCGTGACATTCTTATCAATTTAAGCTTTTAGAATAGTTGATAAAGCCAAGGATCCTAAAAATGTTGTCTGAAGGTCCACAAGTCATTCTTGAGTTTAGCTCTCAAAGAGAGCACCAACATGTTAATTCAAAATTCTGTCAACAACAAACAAAAAGTGGTGATATCACATATGGAAGACCATCATTGAAAGCTAACATCATAAACTAGAGGAAAACAAAGAGCATCAAAAAGGAAAAACAAAAGATACCAAGATTTTGCATGTTAAACCATCATAAAAAGAAAATCATAGGATAGGAGAGAAAGCCAAGGAGATAGAGAGATAATTTACTATGTTTGCAAAAACAATACAAGAGGGAGGGCCTCCGAGATGTAATAACATGATAACATAGTGGTACAATCTAGGAATAGATGAGTTATTTTTGTCATAGGAAGTCGGAGGAGGAACCAAGTGTTTTTAGTGAGTCGAAGAAGACTATAGTATAGTGGAGTCAAGGATGGAAGTCAGAAAAGTAGTAATCGAATGGAAGTGCCCCAAACCTTGAATCTTTCATTCTGCACTTATATCATGAAAAAGTGGTTTAGCGATAGATTTATGCCGCCATCTAATTAGTTGTATACGAGGTATCATAGGCAAGGTCTTGTTCATTGGCTATTGGCGTCACTCAATGGACCGTGCCCATAGGTCACAATCACCTCCCAAAGTAGGCATGATAAGAAAGTAGTTTGTTAGTGAGAATTATGGTTGACGTGAAAAGTAGAACTAAAGTGTTAGAGGCACTAGGCTACACTAAAGCACCTATAAGGAGTTCTGGCAAGAATAGACCATTCGTAGGCAAAAGTTCAACTAAGAGAGGTCTTTTAGCCAAGAAGAAACATTCGCCCAAACAAGGTTGTCTAACTGAGAAAGAAGCCCATTTGCAAAGAAAGGTTGTCTGGCTAGAGAGAGCTCCGTTTGGTAAAGAAACACTATCCAATCTAGGAAAGAGTCTGTTGATTGTCTAGAGCTTGTATTTCTAGGCAAGAGTTGTTTGGTCAAAGTTTTTCTTGGAAAGGTGTCTAACCAAAAGGAGATCTATCAATTTGACCATCGTTAGTTGACCGTAAGTCAACCCTATTGTGTGGGATAAACAATATGTGGATAGTTGTCATCGGACATATCAGATTTCATGTTAACAATAGTGTTGCTCTTTAAGTTGTCCCCATGCAATTGAAGTAGCTTAAAACAAAGTAAGAAAAACTAATTCAAGCAGGGACGTTTGGCAATATAAACAAAGCTAAATGGATTAACTTTTAAGAACAATTGAAAGGCAATAAAATGCAATCAGAAACCTGGAGTTCCAACTACCCAATCTGCATTCCATTCATCATTTACAGATGTTGATGGCTCCTCATCTATCAACGCATCCTCCCTCTCCTGGATGACATAATAAGTCAGTTCGAAGAAATCCACTACAAAAACATTCAAAGTATCCATGCAACTAACCTTAGATTTTAGAAAGACGGAACTAGAATGGAAGCTGCCAAAGTTGTTTTCATTACATTCAGAAGGGAAATGAAGCATTCGCCGCCTCTTTTGCTGTGAAGAATCTCTACATTCCTCCAACAACTTGTTTGTATTCTCTGAAATACGTTAGATGAACCTCCACCACAGCATTCAATTTAATTACTCCTCCCACGTGTTTAGGACGTATCCACTTACCTAAAGCTTGTGCATTCTGGCAATGAAAATCTGTACAATCTTTGATAGGTGTTTGTTCCTCAAGCATGTACAACAAACTCCCTTCAGTCTTGTGTAGTTCATCCCACAAGCAGTGTGAGATACCTTATCAAGTTAAATTTTTAATCTTTATAAGAAACCATTCAATTGCACAAAATCAAAGAATCAAAAACCAAAATAGTACCACTCCTTCGGTCTTCCATTAGATAGTAGTCATCTTCTTGCCATTCCCACATATCACTGGTCCCCATTCAAGAACAGAGGGAATGATCAGACGAAAGAATTACCAGGAGGGATCTTACTGCATTGCCTCAACTAACAACATATAACACTATAAAGCGCATCACAAAGGAGAATCAATAGAGGAATACAGCATTTATGACAGAATAACAGCAATTTAGGAACGCAATAAAGAGTACCCCCCCAACCCAAAAAAAAAATAAGGCAAGAAATTTCGACATGCGTAAAGGAATCCTGATTCTACGCAGCAAATGCCGTAATCCGATCAGAAAACTAACAAAACAGTGATAATAGCAAACCCAGAACCCTTCTGACAAGAAAATCAAAAGTAAAACGAGCGCAAATAAATCTCACGACATAAACCCATTGAAGCCCAGAAGAAATTTGCAATCGCCGACGCGAAGCCCAAACCCTCAACGCAAGGCTAGCAGCAAATAGTGAATCAGTGAATGAGCGAAACCCACTTGTGATCGGAGCTTTTCTCGTCGATCTCCATGGATGATCAACAGGAGAGCGAAGGAAGAGTTCGCGGCACTCGCTTGAACTTCCCCTAAACGAACTGCTGCAGCTGTTCTATTAGACTCCATCATAATGATAGAGGAAGAAGGGAAGCGAAATCGACGGCTGGCAATCCGTCGGATATGGGTTTGTACTTCTTCGATGGAGCAGATGACATATACGCAGTTACAGAGGTAGTGGGGTCCACGGGGGTGGTTTGCTTTAAAAACGTGATTCGCTTTTAATGTGCGGGCAGCCTCAGCCGGGTAAAAGGATCACGTAGCCGATCTTAAACGGTTAAAAAATTTAAAAAAACTTTTTAATCATAATTTAAAAAAAAATTACCAGATAATCGATATTATAAGATGTTAACACGTGGATCCTGCGCTGCATCCCGGCCATACACGTGGCGCCTGGCTGGCCTCCAGGCACTTTCATTTATTTGCTAACTCCTCTGTTCTTGCAGATTCCTTACAGGGTCTAACCCCGGCCACGAGGGCTCACTTAGCCTTGTCCGAGAAGAGCCAAGATCATCCTCGGTAATGTCGGGCACGAGGTTACAAAGCGGTGCCTGTCACTTTCAGCTTGACCCAACCGCGTCGTTCCCCTTACAAAGCACTTTCTTCCAGACCCACAAACCAAGGTTCCGCATGCTGCAAACCATCACGGATCCCCATAAGAAGTACCAGTCTTAAAAGATATCATTCTCCTTTCGCAGCTTTCGGCCCCTCCAACGGCCGACAAGCGGCGCGAACCCAAGGCTTGTCCACCTCCTTTCCTCCGGAAAATCATGACAAAGCTATATACTCTATCGCCTATAAATATCCTGGAACAGTCTCCAACAAGGAGATCGATCCTAATTGTATAAAAGCCCCAACTGAGGAGCTCTCTCTCTCTCAGAAGCACTGTATTAGCCTGCTCGGCTACTTTCTTCCATTGGCAAATCTTCTTTACCGATCGTTTGGTGGATGTAGAGGATTTCCTCCCTGAACCACCTTAAGCCCCTGTGTGTTCCTCTGGATGCCCCAAGCTCTCTCCCTCTCTCTTCTTAAGCTTCCTCTAACAGGCTTATCCCCCTGCGCGTCGCCGTCTCCTGAAATTCTCTTTCTTTTTCGGTGTTCCTTGAGATCCCCTACATCCTACGTCAACATAAGATAAATATTTTATATTAATACATATATAAAATTAATGATAGAAAAAATATTACAATTTCTTAAATTACGCGTGACATCAAGACCATAATTTTAAAAACCTTTCGACCTCGTTTAGATCAAAATAATTTATTTTGTGTAACACAAATTAAATTATAAAAATTAATTTTACAGCACATTCAATATAAATATAATATTAAAATTTAAAGTATTTTATATTTTTTATATTTTTTAATATTAAATTTTTTTTTCATTAAATTTAAAAAATAGTTTTTTTTTATCAACAAAAAAAAATTCGAATCAAACTAGGCTAGATATAAACAAATTTTTAAAATCTACACTTCTGTTCGTTATGTTAAAAATCTAATAGAATAATTTTTTTTATTCTTTACTCCAAATATTATAATTTATCTATCTTAATTAAAAATTATAATAATAATAATTTGAATATGAGGCTTTTGACAAATTATCTCCGTGGGCCCTGTTTGGCGCGAGGACCAAAATCAGGACTAAAATAGTACTAATTTAAAAAACAATAATAATAATAATAATAATAATAATAATATTAAATAATAATTTTTTTTTAAATTATTATATACAAATTTTAATATTAAAAATAATATTTTACTTCACATACTCAATAATTTTTAATAAAAATATAAACTTTATTTCACAATTTAGATCAAAATACTCGATTTGAATATTTTAGTCAAGAATATGAAATAAAATTGATATTTTTATTTTAAATTGTTAAGTATGTAAAGTAAAATAATATTTTTTTATATTAAATTTTGTGTAGAATGGTATAAAAAATTTATTTATTATTATTATTGTTATTTTTGAAACTAGTACCAATTTGGTCCTATTTTAGTCCTGTTTTGGTCCTTGCGCCAAACAGTGCTAGCAACCCACACGCAAGTGGTCTTTGAATGGATGGGCAAATGCGACCTACGCAGGAGCAACCTCGACATATCCTTAATTTGGCCACCTCCTCGCAACTGCCGCACCAACACTCAAGGGTTGTCGTTGGCAAAACCCTAAACTTTTATATGATGCTCATTGGTAAAGATGGTAGGAAGTAATCGCCGAGTGATGTCCCCTAGATCAAATTGTAGTTCTTATCAGACTTCTGCGTCAATAAATAGTGATTAAATTAGCACAAAAATGAATCGTGCTACGTAAAAAAAGAAGAGGGAGTATATAGCGTGATTCTAAATAGTAGAGCACTTTTTGGGAAACTACCGTGAGGCTAACAATAGAAAACTCTATAACTATGTGTTGTTGAAGTTAAATAATATTGAAATTAATAACTTTTTAAAAAAGCATTTAAGCCATATAATTTTTTAAAACTAAAATAAACAATATCTTTATATTAGGATAATAGATATCACACTTTAAGAGGACATTTTTGTCATTTTAAAATAAAAAAATTAATTTAAAACTAAATTTAATTAAAATTGTGATGCAAAATTGACAAAATCTATAAAAAAAGACCAGGTCGAAATATATCAATTTTAGGAATTAAATTGCAATTAGTTTTATGACTCAATAATTTACATAAATTTTTTAAATCATGAACCTACGTGATATTATCTCAATCGCAAGGACTATTTTCTGTCTTTGCCAATTAGGTGTTAATATCATCTAAAGCTCGGCATAATTAACATACGAAAATCATGTACAAAATATTGACACGAAAACCCAATCATTCCTCATAAAAATCTCATATTTTCATACGAAATACGAAATGAGAGCAAACTTTGCACCTTTTTATTTTGGGATAATTACCTACATGCCACACCATTTAGTTTTATTTATGCTTTACTCATCCATTCTTGGTTAATTACGCTATGCACACTCAAAACATTACAAAATCTTACATACACACACTTGAATTAAAACTTAATCAAAATTTATTCAAAAAAAATATTCTATTAGTAAATCATTAAAATTATATTTTTACCCTTAATGATATATATTTTTCTCTTCCTCAATACCACACTAAAGCGCTGATTTGTCCTAAAATTAATTTACATCGCGGATGTCTCCTTCCTTTGCCGCCACCTAAACATTAAAGTTTTAAGATTTTCACTCAAAATATATTTAAATATTCTTAAAATAATTAACTAAGAATGAATGAGTAAGGCATAAATAAACCTAAATAGTGTGGCATATAGATAATTATCCCTTTTATTTTATATATATATAAAAAAATATTTATATCTGTCATCCTAAAAATTTATTATTTTCAGGCGGCATCTCCAAAATTCATTATTTTCATACAGTACCCATCATTTTGATGTAAATTTACAGATAATACCCACTTTTAAAATTAGATAAAGGTATTGCATGAAAATAATAAACTCTAGGGCCTTGTTTGCATGAGCCCAAAAAAGGGCAAAAAAATATCTTAATAATATTTTAAATTTATTATAAATTTTAATAACTTTATTTCACATCCAACACAAATTCCAACCTTAAAAATCAACTTTATTTCACATCCAACACAAATTCCAACCTTAAAATCAACTTTATTTCACATCTTACACACCTCCCAATATTAAAATAATTTTTTTTCCCATCAACTCTATAAAATAAATTATTTTCTCTTTCCTTACCCAAATTCATCCTCCAATCAAACAAGGCCTAGGAGTGCTGCTTAAAAATAATAATTTTTTGTGGGTGACGATTATAAATCTCCCGCAGAAAAAGCTTGTTCATTTTAAAGTTTTGACTACATTATAAATATTAATTTTTTGTACTCATTACAATTTAGAGTTGAAAATTTAAGTCTATTTATATATACATGATAACATGAAGTTCAAGTTAATTATTTTTTTATAACTTTTACTCAATTTTTGAATTAAATTAAATTTAATTATATATCATATTTTTTTAACTATTCGTAATATTATATACATACTATTTTAAATACACTTACATCTATGTAATTGTATTTATAGTTTTAATCTTGTAGCATAAACTACGATAAAATGCATGCATGTGAAATCGATTATAATTTGACTCAATTTTCTTTTCAGCAAATTGATTTCTAGCAATAAAATAAATCAAGTCAATCTCAATTTAAATTCGAGAGACTTTCAAGCATTACGTAAAATTACCACGAGTAAATCTAACAGACTCAATCAGATCGATAAAAGCCAAACTCAAGCGTAGCATTAAGTCCAATTACTCGTTTTGACTTAAAACTGACCCAAATTAGCGAGTCTGGCTAGATTCAATATCAAAATTTAATCAACATCAAAAAATAAAAATAAAAAATTAATCAAAATCATCTTCCATGCAAAGATCTAAAGAGATATAAGAGGGGATAACAGGGATCTATCTAGCGAGAATAAAAGAGAGAGAAGTAGAATTAAAATTTACAAATAATTTAATAATAACAAAATTTTAATTTTTTTTATAATTATATTAAAAA
The DNA here is from genome assembly GCA_002786265.1 of Apostasia shenzhenica. Taxonomy (NCBI): domain Eukaryota; kingdom Viridiplantae; phylum Streptophyta; class Magnoliopsida; order Asparagales; family Orchidaceae; genus Apostasia; species Apostasia shenzhenica. The sequence continues at coordinate 4,808,734 of KZ451935.1, read as the reverse complement.
TTAGAATATAAATATTAAAATTTTAAAAACATAAAATTGTACTATATTATACTTTAAACTCAAAAATCTGATCATAATATACTATACTTAAATTATAAAATTAACTTTATATCACCATTCTATATATTTTTTAAAAATATAACTAATTTTATTTTAAATTTTTCGTAAATTTCATAACAAAAATATCACAATAATTTTTTTTATTCTTTTTAAAAATAATCTCATAAACAAATCACCTGTTCTTTATTTATAGTTTATAAGATTTAAGATCAATGAAAACAAATTATGAGGAGCAAGAGTGAGAGGAGAGATGATGTTAATTTCTCATAAATATTTTGCACGTCCCCATACATTCATACAAAACAACTAACACACCGAGTTTCACCTCAAATTTCATAATCGTCGAAAAATAATTATCTCCCTCTCTTCTTGCTAAGTAACTTCAAGAACATGTAATGAGTTACACGAAAAAAAAAAAAAAAAAACTTTCCCAATATCATCCATCATACAGGATCGGGCTTGCAAATGCATCAAGTCGATGTAAAATTTAACTTAATCCAACTCAATTAAATAATTAATAATATCAAAAATAAAACTAATTATTCAACTCAAAATCCGATTCAATTCAATCAAATTTTTAAGGACGGGTGTTAAGCCACCTCGCCCGAATTTGAACTTTAACCTTTTTTTGTAAATACTTTTTTAAAAATAATAAATTTATTAAAATTATTTTATTATACATTAAATTAGATTATGTTTTAAAATTACTCTAATTTATTTTAAGGACTTACTTTGTGCATAAAAATGTTTAGTCAGTTAAATTCAAACTTAACACGACCCAAATTCGATACGAGTCTTAGTCAATTGCAAAACAAGCTTAACTGAATCCAGATCAAGTCTCGACCTAATTATTCATGAATTAGATATAAAATAAGCCATTCTGAATTCAACCCGATATATATAAATGTATTATCTAATTTAACTTTAAAAAATTATATAACTTAAATTTTTTCAAGAGATCACCTAATCTAATACTACTCTAACTTAAAATTAAGTTTCATAATTTTACCTCAAAACATACATAAATATATTAAGATTATATTATTTATTTACACAAATCAAAAACTTAACTCTCTTTTTAATATAAGACGAGTTGTTCATATGCCCCTCCACTTATACAACTTAAAAACTCTACTTTTTATTCGAATAATTCTGATTCAATTGTATAAATATTAACCGCCCTTTTCAACTTCAGCTCGCGACAACAAGCTTTGCAAAATGTAATGTTATCAAGTTGGCTCAAAAATTGATCGAACAATAAAATTTTAGATCAAATTAAAATCAATTTGACTCAAATGAGTCTGCTAACAAACCAATTTAACGACTCATAATTTTTATCAATCTAATCTTGATCTTCCGAATCAAACTAGCACGAAATCACATTAATTTTAAAATAAAAATTTTATTAACAAATAATTATATATATATATAATTGCTTCAAAATGTTAGGTTTTTTTTAGAATGCCTAATAGACGACTTTAGAATTTTCTCACGATCATAGTTTAAACTCCATTTATCTGTAGATTATTTTCTGTTTAATATTAGTGCATCAGGATGTAGTATAACATTACTCAAGTTTGATTACACAAACAAAAATATTTATACTCAAAAACTTTTAACTGAAAAATAATGAATGGAATGAACGTATAACACAACAAAGGTATCTGGATCACCCTTCAATAAATCTATGGTAAGATCCAAAGTATGGTTTTAAGTTTCAACGAAACTGAACAATTTTGTATCAATTTTGTTTTAATTCCAAAGTATGATTTTAAACTCAACAAGGAGGGTCTAGAGTCATAACTATTATTGTCACCTCGACCTTGAGGAGTAACAGAACGAAGTAGTAGAACTCTTTTCTCGGTATGCCAAAGTGTTTGCTTGGGATCCCTCTGATATAAAAATATTGACCTAGAACTTGTGCACCACCTAAACGTCTCCATCGATGCTAAGTCGATAAAAAAAAAAGTGTTTGATTAGCGGCAAACGAGCTCAGACCATTGAAGAAGAAGCGGGCAAACTTCTGGAGGCTGGCATCATTAGGGAAAACAAATATCCGGAATGACTCACTAACATGGTGTTAGTCAAGAAGGGCAAGAAGTAGCGGATATACGTTAACTTTTACGCAGTTAATAAGGTGTGCCCCAAAAACTCATCCCTCATCACGGATCGACGCCCTTGTTGATTGAACCACCGAACACCCCGTGATAAGCATCTTGAATGCCTATTCCATTTTCTAGCAAATCAGAATAGCATCCAAAAAAAGCTGTAAAGACCTCCATCACTGACTTGGGCACACATTGTTATGATGTGATACCCTTTTGATCTCAAGAACGCGAGTACCTGTCAATAGACAAGAACCTAAAAGCCTACATCGACAACATCTTGGTCAAGAGTTCTTATTCCGAAAACCTCCTTGACCTGCAAGAGACGTTTGACACTCTATGGAAATACCAAATGAAGTTCAACACGACCAAGTGTATGTTGAGGCCTTTTCCAGCAAGTTCCTAGTGTACTTGGTCTTCACCATGGGAAAAGAGGCAAATCAGGATAAGATCTCTTCTATCTGGACAAACCTCACCAAGAACTACACAAAGATACGACTCACAAGACGAGTGACCGGCTTCAACCAGTTCATCTCCAAATCGGGCGAATGGTACTTGCCCTTCAAGGCATTAAGAAGTGCAGAACAAACAACTGAATGGGACAAGGTCTTCATCTCCCTCAAGAAATACGTCACATATCCACTAACACTCGGCATTCCCCAAAATTTTCTATCAAGCTTAGCGCATCTGACATCACCGTCTCATTAGAGAGAAAGATGGACCGTCTTCTATGTCAAACATGTTTTGGCAGACTAGGAGACCAAGAATCGAGTCCTGAAAAGGCTCGTCTGGGCTCTAATCACTATCGTCCAAAAGTCGAGACCCTACTTTGAATGGTGGTCCATTGAGCTGAGAGAATTCAACATAAACTACGTGTTGTGCACTACCATCAAAGCTCAAGCCTTAGTAGATTTCATTGCCAAACTCTCCACATCAAAATTGCCTTCTAGAGAACAGAAGCACACCCCATGGACACTCCACATGGATGGTGCTTTCGAGCCCACTACCCAAAGGACAAGGATTCTACTCAGTAGCCACGCTAGGATGAAAGTCCACCGTTCCATTCATTTCAGCTTCAAGGTTACCAATAACCAGTCTAAGTACAAAGCTTTATATCCCAGCCTAGAGTTCGCAAAGAGCGTGGGTGTGGGATACCTGCAAGTTTATAGTGAGTCTATGCTTGTGGTCAACCAAGTTAAGGGAACCCTCGAAGCCAAGGAGGACACCTTAAAAAAGTACCATCGCAAAGTCCAAGGCAACCCATCTCTCAATTCAAGTTGTTCTGCATCACTCATGTCCCTGTGAAGAATAGAACAATTGCCTTCCTTGCTAAGTACAGTAGGCCGAACCTTTAACAGCATTTAGTACTAGACAATCCAAACTACAACACCCTAGCGGTCACCAACATAAAGCAATCCTCGTGTTGAATGGACGAGAGTTTTCCGTAAACCATAATATTGCTCCAAGTGATACAACCAATGCTATGGGGGTAATAATTCACTTTTTGCATGATGTACACAAATTTTCCAAATTGACTGACAGCTCTGTTCCATCTTCACCCGGATCAAAAGATTACGCAAATGCACTAGCACAACTATAATGTGGATAAACAAGTATATAAAACATAAAATTTGGATAATTTGAATGCATAATTTCCATGACCAACATGATTAATATGTAAATAGATCAGTCAAATACAACATGTATGTAAATTCCCCCCAAAAATAAAAATTTATAAAAAGATTCCTCATTATTATATAGTCCAACAGAAGACACTATACAGATATTTGAGACAAATGTTCCCAAATATATCAAAAAAGCCAACCAAAACATCATATAGAACAGATCATAAAAACAGTTAATCGATTCATATCAGCACCAGCAGAACTAATGAAAAGTCATACAATTTATACTACTCTAATTTCATAAAAAAACTTAACCTTTAAGCATAGCTGAAAATGATACCTCCCTACCTCCCCCGGTTTGGTGAAGCATCGCATCAATTTCATCTCCATCCTCCATTTCCAACTAAACATATACACAAAGTTTATCAATCCCATATCAAAATCAGAGCATTTTATTTCTTTCAAGTGAAGTCCTACCTCATCCGGTGTCTGTTCACCACGCAGCCTTCGGCCATCAAAGAGGAAAGCTATCGAATTGAAGTCCACCGACTGCCGATCGCAGTAGGCGTTCATGAGCTTCTTCAGCTGGGTGCTGCGCTTGATCCTGAAAAAAACCTCATTCCCATCCTAACAGACATCATAAAGAATTCAAAACCAATAAGCCCATTGCCGTTTCCATTCAAAATCAGCTTGTCAAGATGATCATCCTTCATACTTCTGACCTAATCAGATGCTACTAAAATTATCATCATAAACAGAGAAAACAACAGAATCAATCCCACGAATTAACTACGCAATTACTTTTGTACAATAAGATTCAATGAGGGAAACAACTTTCAAAGGTGTTTCGCCAAAAAACACAGACATAAATCATCGCAGTTCATTATTATTTCTGTCATCTTTTGTCATAATAGTCATAAGCAAAAACTCTAAAGACAAACCGACAAAATCGGAGAAAAAAGGCAACGCGGCTATCTCCGATCAAAATTAGTGAGAACATCGAAAATCTGAAAAGTGTAGAGTGATATTCTTGAAATCTGCAGGAAATACAGCGTTTGAAAAAGGGGAATGAGAGAGAGAACCTGGCCCTTGACCTTGAGGTTGATGTGAGCGGTCTGATCTGTCTTCTTCTCCTCTTCTTGGCCCGCGCCGGACATTTTCCACTAGGTAGAGCTTTCAACTTCTACCGGCGTCGAGTATTGGGCTTCTAGGGTTTCCGCTGCCACCGGCAGAAAGGGAAGACAAAGGAGGAGTGCCTGAGATTGAATGGCCCAAATTCAAAATCCAAATTAATAAATATTTCGGGTCCGAGTAATCAACACTCCGCAGTGCCTCTAAAAACAATGGACGGTTTCGATTTCCCGATCTTCTCCATCAGCGGCCCATGGCTTGCCACGTTTATGTTTAAATAAATGGTAGGGTAAATGCCATACAGGTTCCTAAAGTTTAAGGACTAATATCAAATAAGCAGAGCGAGTTTGGGTAAAGATTGAAAAAATCACAGAATGAGTATGAGTTTTGTATAACCCGATCCATGCGCCCTCGTTGCCATTCTAAACGAGAAGCTCTTCCCCAAGATTAAATAGAATGCGCCTTTAGAAATTTCTGATAAAATGTCAATTGTCTAAGACCTAAGACATTCGATGGATGAAAATTATCAACTAGTCAGAAATACTCGTGTTGAAGATCCTGTTTGTTTTCCAAAGGCCATAAGAATCTAGGGGCTACTATGACACTAAACTGAATTCCATCACCTTTCAGAACAAAGCCAAAAATAGAGTGGAGCCAGATAATGCTCGTAGGAAACTGGTCCTCAAATCTTTCGTATAAGATTGTTCTTCAAAAGAAGTAGAATCAATTTTTATCTTTGGGGGCCTAATGCTATTAGTTGATTCTTTCAACTGCATCTTAGATGATTCTCTAAGGAAATTACTAGAAATTTTCACTTCCCTAAAGCGATCCTATCAAGTCGAAACTGCTGATATCATTTCTGGAGGAGAATAAAGAATTTAAGAAATAAAGTAATCAACTCGTAAGAAGCAAAAACTTTTAAGGTAACAGGAGACAACAACCTCCTAGCTATTTTGAACATTCATTGTGCGAATACCAAACCAAAGGAGGTTGATTGTCTCGCTAATATTGTGTTACACGCAATGACATAAGAGGAGGGTCAAGGTTGTTTTCAAAGATTATTGCGAGTAATCTTCTCTTTGTCGCTCCCTATCTGTGTATATATCTCCCTCTCTTTGTTACACTGAAGTGAAAGATATTTTTTTTTAACTTGAAAATGCCATAACACTAAGCTAAAATATTAAAATACAAGCATCAATTAATATCTCTTTTGAGGATCTTACAACAATCAGTAGAGAGGAGCATACCCCTTTCCCAATAAAAATCAACTAACGTAGTGTGTCAAAAATTAGTCATATTATTTACGTTATGTAATACATGTGTAATTTACAAAACTAAAATGAGAGCAATATGTTAACAAATAAAAGACCTTTAATGTTCTTGAAATTTACCATTTCACTTTTTATTCTCGTTGTTATTTCACTCAATAACCATTTCTGTCGGATGATTCATGATCTCTTTTTGATGATTTCAGCGGATTACCTTGTAAGCTCGAATGATCAATCAGGTCTTGAAATATAATGCATACTTTTGGTGATTATGTTTCTTACGAAGCATCACTTATATGAGATGATACTACATAAGTATTTCATAAGAAATTCAGTTAGTTATATTAAACTTGTGTCATAAAAAAAAGTATAAATGAGAAATAATAAAAATTATTAATTATATCTGAGTATAAAAATTAATTTATTAGTTTAAAAAATTAAATTATTTTTTAAAATTAAAGCTATAGGTAAATATCTGTAAAACTATTAGGTAAACATCTCAGTAGGTGTATTGTATGGTACCTATAATTATGGAAGTAATATTTTTGATTAATTTTTTAAATTAAAATTATTGAATAAACATCTGAGTAGTTGTACAAGGTACAATAAATTTTAAAAATAAAACAATTAAAATTTCTTTTCAAAAAATAAGGAATATGAATAATATTTCCATAAAAATTGAAAAAATGAAAAATAAAAAATAAAAATAACATTCTATATTAACATTTTTGTACGTATATTTATATACATATTTATTTATATATAAAATCTGATAAACATTCACAAAAATTTAAAAATTTTACGATTGATTTTAACTACTTGAAAAAGCACAAATCTCACGATCGAACATAATATGCAGTATCTCTTGACATCGTGTGTCTATCTGCGAATAATATTTTTGTAATCAATTCCAATTGACTTGTAAAGTCGAAAATACAATTCACCAAAAAAAGACACTCATCCAAAATATATCATTAGGATGCTAATTTATCTAAATTTTTTTTACCATTGTTCTAACTATTATAAAGAACAAGAGCAATAACAATATTTTTAGATTTTATTAAATAATATAAAATAATTTTATTTCAATAAGAACAAGACATACTTCATAGCCAAACACAATTGAGTTGAATTTAATGTGACTTCTTCATTGTTTTATTTGCTAGCTAGTTTTTAGATAAATTTATTCAAATTAAAAATATAATGATTAGCATTTTGTTAATTTTTAATGTAGTTTTACTTTCCCATTAGAGGATCATAATATATATATATATATATATATATATAGTTGAAATGATGCAAATTTCACCATTAATTAGATAATCATATGAGATGCAATGAGCACATAACAAACCCATTTAGAGTTTCTCCCAAACTATGATTTTGTAAAGCTAATATGCATGTTTTTTGCAATTAATTAGTAATTAGTTAATTAATATCCATTACTTTATAGTATAAATGTTGTGAGGAACATTTCTTGCTAATTTTGAGATCATTATTCATCTCGATTAAAAATTATAATGGTGCAAATTTAAACTCGAAATTCCTGATTTTAAATAAGCGATTTCCTCAATGAGTTAGGAGATGCTTCGTAATGTGATACCTTTATTACAAGGGTAGGGTGGATATTATAAATATCAAAATATGTAATTTAATATGAGAATAAAATTAAATAATCTATACAAATATCCCTAATTTTTTTTTCTCAGTGAGTTAGGAGAAGCTCCGTAATGTGATACCTACATTAATTACAAAGGTAGAATAGGTGTTATAAATATCAAAATATGTAATTCCATATGAGAATAAAATTAAATTATCTACACAAACATTCTCTAACTGATTTTTGCAACATCTAATTCTTTTTTTTTACTTTTAGTAGCTCAATTAATTGAGAAATTTTTGTATTCACCAGTGCACAGTGTATAAGCTCAGTCAACACAAGCGACATTAGGATATGAGACATCTACCATATGAGTAGACTGGTGTCTGTACTGTGCACCGATACATACAAAAAATTCTCTAATTAATTGCTCTTCTTTTATGAGGAATAGGTATGTTGGTCAATTTATATTGACCACATTTTGCTATTTGATTGCAACAATTCCTTTCATATGTGATTGGAGCAACTCCCAAAATTTGTAACATTTCTTATCATTTTAGATTAATCTCAAATTTTGTGTTAGAATATATATATATATATATTACTGTTTGGTGTGAGGACTAAAATTAAGATCAAAATAGTACTAGTTCAAATAATAATAATAAATAAATAAATTTTTTTAATTATTCTACACAAATTTTAATATAAAAATATTATTTTACTTCACATACCAATAATTTTTGATAAAATATCTACTTATTTCACATCCTAGATCAAAATATTCGATTTAAATATTTTGATCTAAAATGTAAAAATAAGTAGATATTTTTTATTGAAAAATATTGAGTATGTGAAATAAAATAATATTTTTATATTAAAATTTGTGTAGAATGATTAAAAAATTTATTTATTATTATTATTTTTTTTTAAAGTAGTACTATTTTGATTCTGATTTTAATCTTCGCACCAAACATGGTCTTAGTTTAACAGCTCTGTTTGGTAATAAGAAAAAAAAAAGATTCCGTTGAAATTTTTAGCCATTTTTGAAAAATATGTATGATATAAAATAAAGTGAGTTGGTTATATTAAAAATTATGTGGGATGTGAAATAAAATTAATTGATTTATTGAGAATTGTATTAGACGTGAAATAAAGTGATTGTTTAATATTAGAATTTATATAAAATAAAATATAAAATAATTTTTTAAATAGTTTTAAAATAAATTTAAGATTTTGATCCTGGCTAATTTTAGCCTTGATTAAATTAGCCATGATTTTCAAAACTGAAGCATACCACTCAGCTTGCACTATTATATATATGTAGCATTCTGTTGGAGAAATCAAAATAAGATTATTTAAATAAATAAATTTTAGATAAATTTCTTGTATCATAGTTCATTTTATTATATTTATGCAATTTTATTTAACAATTAAACTATTTTATAAAAGCTTGATTTATTCCCCTTTTTTATGATAAATGCTATTTCCTGATTTTGTATTATAATTGCTATTCCACAAGTGTCATATACTGGCCATACATATATATATATATATATATATATATATATATATATATATATATATATATATATATATATATATATATATATATATATATATATATATATATATATATGTATGTATAATCATAGTTTACTAATTAGAAAATGCTAATTAATCAAAATTAATAAACTTTATATTAACTCAAACTTCAAAACCTAAGTCCAACAAATTAAATAACAGCAAGAATGATAATCCAGTAAAAATAATAATACTTACAATAGATAAATTGCATTTGCTGATGTTTGCAAATTAGTCCTGATTTTTTAAAAAAATTAATTTTAGCATAAAAATATTATAATTTTGGTCCTTTTTTCAGAATTTTATTTTTTTCACTGATCGTTTTTAACGGAAAACATAAAATTAATTAATTTTTGATTAATTTGAATCATTTACATATTCTAAAGAATTATTATATTTCGCTATCCACATCATTTTTAAAAATTTAATTAAAATCTAAAATTTAATTTCTCTTATCTCCTAATTTCTTTACTCAAAATTTAAAATTAAGAAATATAATATTAATATTTAAAAATTATATTTTAAAAAGCAAAAAAATTAACGATCAAAAATAATCTTATAGCATAATAATAAAAAATTAATAAGAGTTAATTACTGAAAAATGCCTATAGTTAACCTCTAATTATATTTTGGTGTATAGTTTTAAAAAATTTATAGATAGGTCCATACAGTTTATCTAATATTATAAATATAGTCCCTCCGCATTTATTATTAACATATTTTCAATTTACCCTTAACACTTCTTTAAATTTTCAAAAACATGCCATCAACAGATTTTCTCTCATCACTCTTTTATTCGTCCTTTAATTAAAAAAATTGAGTTATTAAATTCTCCCTATGTACAAAAGAAAAAAGGGAGATCAAAAAAGACTTGATAAGAAACTATAAGAAGTGATCTTACTCACTTAGATCTAAATAAAAATTTGTTAATTGATAGAGCATAATGAAAACAAATGATTAATGTACCCGACCCCCCTATTAGGATTAAGACTTGGTTGTTGTTGTTGTACTTTTTCACTCATTACCGCCTCGCTGCTATCGCCAATCCCTTGTTGCCACCTGCTCCTAGTGAAAGGAAGGGGGGAGGTGGGGTGCAGGCTCATCACTCGCCCCGCCCTCTGCCTGCAGTCAGAAGCAAGGTTTTCAAAACCGGACCGAAGATCGAACCGATCAATTGACCGGTTCATGGTTTTATCGGTTCAACCGGATGACTTAATAATTACATCATAATTAAATATAAATTTTCTAAATGTGAGACTAATTTTTAAATATGATAAAAAATATTTTGAAAAAAAATAATACAACTAATTTAAAAAATTTACTACCACAAAAAATGTATAAAAAATTAAAAAAACAAAATGAATACAATTATTTTTTTTGTCAATTTGTCATTTAAAATACTCTCTTTTATAACAATGTCGAGAATTAAAGTTGCACTGGAAAAAATTAATAAATCAGTTAATACATCATTATATTAAAAAATTATTATTCAAATATAATATTAATATTAGAATATTAATGGCTCAAATATCAATGTTATAAAAAATAAAATATAGAACTCAAAATAATTAATTCCGGTTTTGACCGGGTTTGGTTTGGTTTGGTGGTTGGAC
>KZ451935.1:4779202-4797726 GCA_002786265.1 Apostasia shenzhenica | reverse complement strand
CGTTCGTTGAGAGAGAATACCTAAGTCCAACAAATTAAAATAAAGCAGAAATGATAACCTAGTAAAAAATAATTCATACTTACAATAGAAGAATTGCATTTGGCTGATGTTTTGCAAATTAGTCCTGATATTTGTTTAAAAATTAATTTTTAGCATAACAAATGATTATAATTGTTGGTCCTTTTTTTGCAGAAATTTATTTTTTTCACGTGATCGTTTTTAACGAGGAAAACATAAAATTAATTAATTTTTGATTAATGTTGAATCATTTACGATATTTCTAAAGAAATTATTATTATTTCGCTATCCACATCATTTTTAAAAATTTAATTAAAATCTAAAATTGTAATTTTCTCTTATTCTAATTTTCTTTACTCAAAATTTAAAATTAAGAAATATTAATATTATATTTAAAAATTTATATTTTAAAAAGCAAAAAATTAACGATCAAAAATAATCTTATAGCACATAATAATAAAAAATTAATTAAGAGTTAATTACTTGAAAAATGCCTTATATTAACCTCGTACATTATATTTTGGTGTATAGTTTTAAAAATTTAATAGATAGGTGAGGTCCATACAGTTTATCTAATATTAAAAATATAGTCCCTTGCCGCATTATTATTAACATAATTTTCAAATTTAAACCCTTAACACTCTCTTTAAAGTTTCAAAAAACATGCCCAATCACGAGATTTTCTCTCATCCACTCTTTTATTCAGTCGCTTTAATTAAAAAGAAATTGATTATTAAATTCTCGCCTATGTGACAAAGAAGAAAAAGGGAGATTGCAAAAAAAGACCTTTGATAAGAAACTATTAAAGAAGTGATCTTACTCACTTTAGATCTAAATAAAATTTGTTAATTGATTAGAGCATAATGAAAACAAAATGATATGACGTCGCCGACCCCCCTATTAGGATAAAACTGGTTGTTGTTGTTGTACTTTTTTCACTCATTAACCGCCTCGCTGCGTATTCGCTCAATCCTCTTGTTTGCCCACCTGCTCCTAGTGGAAAGAAGGGGGAGGTGGGGTGCAAGGCTCAATCACTCGCCCGCCCTCTGCCTGCAGGTCAGAAGCAAGGTTTTTCAAAACCGGACGAAGATCGAACCGATCAACGTTGACGCGGTTCATGGTTTTATCGGTTCAACCGGATGACTTAATAATTTACATCATAATTAAATGTATAAATTTTTCTAAATGTGAGAACTAATTTTTAAATATGATAAGAAATATTGTTGAAAAAAAATAAATACAAACTAATTTAAGAAAATTTACTACCAACAAAAAAATGTATAAAAAGATTAAAAAAAACCAAAATGAAATACAATTATTTTGTTTTTTGGTCAATTTGTCATTTAAAATACTCTCTTTTATAACAATGTCGAAAATAAATTCATGAAAAAATTAATAAATCAGTTAGAACTCATTATATAAAAAATTATTATTCAAAATATAATATTAATATTAAAATATTAATGCTCAAATATCAATGTATAAAAATAAAATAAGAAACTCAAATAATAATTCCGGTTTGACCGGTTTGTTTGGTTTGGTGGTTGGACCGGTTTTTACCGGTTCAACCCGGTTTTTACCGGTTCAACCCGGTTTTTACCGGTCCAACTCGGTTTTTAGCTGATTTCGGTTTTAATGTTGAACCAGACCGGACCTTGGGCCGGTTCCCGGTTGAACCGGTCGAACCGCCCGGTCCGGTCCGGTTTTGAAAACCTTGGTCAGAAGGAGGGGAAGAGAGAGAGAGAGAGAGAGGTGGGGGTGGGCACGCAACCTGCCTACCCTTGGCCTGAAAGGGAGAGGAGAAGAAAGGGAGAAAAAGATAAAATTAAAATTTTTAAATTTTTAAAATACAATATTCTCTCGATACTAACAGAAACTATTAATCTAGAACTTTTATGTAATAACTATAATTTGTAAGAACATTTATTATTATAAAGTTTTTAAAATAAGGACCAATCAACAAACATAAAATAATAAAGATGATAGTAGAAAAGTATCACAAGGGTATAAAATTGATCTCTAAAAAAGTACTCGCTCTTTTTTACAATAAAGTTTCCCTTTTTCACAAGACAACATCTTATAGAAGCCAAGAGTCTCCTTTAGAGGACACTATGACATAGGCATCAATGATGTGCTTCCCTAGGGTATTGCGCAGCATGCTTAGTGAATTGTCGCATCCTTTAATTAATAAGTTACAAGACCAAACGCGTTGATGCCGCGTGAAAAACGCGTTGAACTTTTAAAAAAAAAGCGTGTCGAGACCGCGTTGAAAGTGCGTCGAGACCGCGTTGAAAGCGCGTCGAAGCCGAGTTGAAAAAGTGTTGCCGCCGCGGTGAAAACGCGTTGAAAAGGCATCGAAAACGCATCTCAATCGCGCCGAAAACGTGTTGACAACGTGTCAACAACGCGTTGATGCCGCGTGAAAAATGCGTTGCAAACGCGTCGAAGCCGCTCCCGCCCTGCACAGTACGGGGAACCCGGCGGAGCTGTCGGGCGTTGGGGAGGCCGGCGAGAGAAGCTGTCGGGGCCACGGATGTTACGCGAAAACAATGCAGAGTGTCACGCCGAAGACTGTCGACCGGCGGGAACGATCGAAACCCACCGAACGGCAGCAGAAGCCTGACGAGCAGCAATCAAAGGACTCTGCGGCACCGCAAAGCCGTTCGTTGATCGGATGTCTCTCTCCTGGGGTCGTGGCAGAAGAGGCTTTCGTTGGCGCAGGAGATGCCGAGCAACGCAACTGACACCTCCTTATGCAAGCTTCGCCGGAGCTCGAGACGACACTGGGAGCAGCGAAGCTTGAGGGCTGGGGGAAGCTGATTGCAGAAATGAAGAAGGAGAGCTACAGAATCTACGCCGGGGTAATGTCAGCGGAGTTGTGTGCCGCCAAAACCCATGTGTTGTCTCCTTCGCGCAGGGGATGACCTTTCCCTCCGCCGGCAGCCTCCCACAGCAGGTGGATTTAGAGAGAAGCTCTCCAAACCCAAAAACTAGAGAGAGAAAGAAATGGCAGAAAATAATTCTATTTAAAGTAAATTAATTTTTAATAGTATCATTAAATTTTAGAACCAGCAAAATCAAATCTTCAAAATTTTAAGATCAAATCATCCTTGATGAGTTAAATAATTAAATAAATATTTACAAAAATACAATTTTATAATAATAAATAAATTAAATACAAACATTGTATTCTTAAAAAATGCTTTAATAACAACATTTTTAAAAGTCAATAAATTTTTTATTTATTTAAAATTTATTGACTTTTAAATATGTTGTTATTAAAGCATTTTTTTTAAGAATACAATGTAATTTAAAAATATTATTCCTAAAAAGTGATAATTATATAATTAATTCATTATTAATATATATCGAATTAAATTCTAAATGTGTAATTTAATTAAAATATTTTAATATAACATACAAAATTTTTATAATTGTCAAAATTTAGCTAAAGCGCCTTCGTATATAATGAATTAGTGTTTAAGTGCTAGTATTTTATTGAATAGCTGTATAATTATTAGTATTTTATTAAAATAATTTAATATATAATGAAGCGGACTCTAAATACTTATATTCAATTTAAATTCATTGATATTACTAGAAATAATTGCTTAACTATTATTGTTCAGTTTAAATACATTGATATATAATAAATTAATTTCAAAAAATATATATTAAATTAAAATTCCTCTGTATATCATTAAATTGTTATTTAATTATTGAAATTGTGTTAAAATACTTTGACATATTATAAATGTGATTCTAAATATTTGCATTCAGTTGAAATACGTTAATATAATATAAATTAGTTGTGTAATTATCACTATTTAATTGAAACTCCATCATATATAATTAATTGGTGTCTAAATCCTATTATTCTATCTAATAGTAATATAATTTATATCATTCATTTTAAATAACTTAATATATAATGAATTAGTCTCTAAATTTAATTATTCAATTTAAAGTTATCGATATAGCAATAAAAAATTATATAATTACTAGTATTTAATTCAAATATATAATGAATGTAAAAATTACATAATAATTCGATGATATATTGAACAACTTTAACTAAATATTTGCTTTGGAGAATGAATCAGTCTCTAAACATGTATATTCTATTAAAATATATCGATATAATATATATAAGTTGTGTAATTATTAATATTTAGTTAAAACCTCAATATATAACAAATAATTATCTAAATGCTAATATTTTATTTAAATATGTTGAAATATGATCGAATAGTTATATAATTATTAACATTCAGTTAACGTACAAATCAATCTCCCAATGTGTCATTCATCTTTAATTTGTACAAATTATTATGAATAATTATCTAATTGCTAAGGCATAATTTAATTATATAAATATGTAATAAATGTTAAAGTATACATTCAGTTAAAATATTTTAATATATCATCGAATATTTATTTTATTGTTGGTATTTAGCTCAAAACCTTAATATTAATTAAACTAGTCCCTTAATGTGAGTATTCAACAGTAATATGTCAATATAAATTGTTTAAGTTATATAATTATCGGTCTTTAAGTTAAAAAGCTTTGATTTCCTACAAATAGGTATTTAGATATTAGTATTCTATACAAATATATTAAAATACTTTCAAATATCTATATAATTACTAATGTTCTGTTAAATAACTTGATATAAAATGAATCGATCTTTAAATACTGTATTTGCACAAATTGGGTCTTTAAAATATTAATACAATCTCGAATAGTTATTTAATTGCTGGTATTCAACTAAAATGACTTGATATCTATCCAATTCATCTCTTAATGTGAATATAAAGTGGAAATACATTGATATAATATTTATAAGTTATGTAATTATCAGTACTAAGTTAAAATGCCTTAATCTATAACAACTCATATTTAAATGTTAGTATTTTATTAAAAATATTAAAATATTATTAAATATTTGTATAACTAGTAGCATTTAGTTAAAATAATTTGTTTAGTTCAAATACATCAATATGTAACGTATCAACCTCTAAAATCATATATTCAGTTAAAGTCCTTATTTATTATATTAACAAATAGTTAGTATTTAGTTAGAATGACTTAATATAAATCAAATCGGGCCTAAATACGTATATTCAGTTGAACTATATCAATATAATTATCAGTATTTGGTCAAAACTACTCGATATATAACCAACCGGAGTCTAAGTTCTAGAATTCCTTTCAAATAAATTAAAATATTATCAAATAATCATATAATTGCTAACATCCAATTAAAATTATTTAATATATATGCAGCAAATTAGTATGTAAATACATGTATTCTACTTATGTTCATTGATATATAAATGAATAGTTATGTAATTATTAGTCTTTAATTTAAATGTATTGATATTTTATAAATCAGTCTCAAAAAGTGTATGTTTATTTAAAACTCTATAGTATATCATTGAATTACTATTTGATTATTGGTATTTACTTAAATTAAATTGATATATCAAAGCAGACTCTAAATACACATTCAATTGAAATAGGTCAATGTAATAAATACAAGTTGTGTAATTATCAGTATTTAGTTAAAACACATTGGTGAGTAACTAATCGATAACTAAATGCAAGTATTCAATACAAATACAATAAAATATTATCAAATAGTTGTATTTTTGCAAATAAAATACAAGTATTTATGTTAATGTCATTAATATAGCAATGAATAGTTATATAATTACTAATATTCAGTTCAAATATATTAATTATATAACAAATGTCATTAAAAGTAAATATACAGTTAAAACTTTTCATTATATCATCGAATTATTGTTTAATTAATGGTATTCAGTTAATATACATTAACATTTATCAACTCAGACTCTAAATATATGTATTCGATTGAAATATATTTACAAAACAAATATAAAATTGTATAACTATTAGTGTCTACTTTAGACGCCTCGATATGTATCGAATTAATATCTAAATGCTACTGTTTTATTCAAATGTATTGAAGCATTATCGAATAGTTGTATAATTATAAATATTTAGTTTACTAATGAATCAATCTTTAATACAAAGATTCATCTTAAATTTATCTTTATAACAATAAATTATTGTATAATTATCATTGTTCAACTCAAATATATTGATATGTAACAAATCAGTTTCCCGAAAATGCACATTTAGTTGAAATATTTTGATATATCTTTGAAGAGTCATTTTATTGTTGGTACTCAACTAAATACTATGACATCTATCAAATTGGTCTTTCAGTATGACTATTAAGTAAAAATAATTTGATATAACATCCATAAATTATGTAATTATCAGTATTAAGTTAAACAACTGTAATCTTTAACAAATCGGTGTCTAAATATTTATATTCTGTACAAAATTATTAAATTATTATCAAATATTTATATAATTATTAGTGTTTAGTTAAGATATTTTAATATGTAAGTAATAAATCTCTAAATGTTGAACAATTTATCATGTTGAACAACATTCAAATAAACAAATGATTAGAAACAATATACAAGAGAAAAGCGAATAAAAATCTCCATTAAATCAGTTCATCATACATGTCCTTACAAAAAGAAAAAATATACAAAAGCAATAGAATGAAGTCATAATGAACTAAAAAATAATTAGAAGTTAACTACAAGAACTTTTCAGTAATTTATTCAATTAATACTCATATCTTAATTGGTACTAAACAATGTACTTGTACAACCTCAACTACATGTACAAACTGAAGATTTTAAAAAATTAAGATGAATTTTCAATGCCCTTCCAACTTCAGGGACTCCGATGCACTTTACCCATAACACTAACAATAATCACTGAAAATTCTCATGTGACATACCAGGTATAGCTATCCAACAACAAGCAATAATCTCAAAAAGAAAATCAAAATGCTTCTTATAATAAATTGTTGCAATAATATATCAGGCATGTGATATGTTTTGAATGAATATTTTCTCACTTGGCTTCCCTACCACTAGGGCAAATATCACAAAGCTGTGATGCACAAGGCATCAGCTTCCCTGGGCTCAATGGCAGGTTGGTATGCAGTCAATTCCCTCTGAGCCACTTGTAGGGCCCACTGCTGATGCAGATCATTTACGGAGGTTGAATTCGATTCGAGTTACCCATTAGACCCATTTACACATGCACTATGACTGCTAGAGTTGGCATTAGTTTTCTCGAACCTAATCTTTTATAGCACGGACAAGACACGAAGTAATTAGGCAGACCACTGGACAGGCAGGAAGAGCTCCACAAAGGACTGAATTGTCTGTCCACTAGAATGGACGGACTGTACACGGGTGATCGAATAGCAAATAAATTAGACTATCTGGTCCGATCGAACAGATGATCCGATGTGGCGAAACGACCTGTGCTTAGTTTCTTGGGTAGTGTTTTTTATGAGTTTTACTTATACATATATAATATACGTTAAATCCTGATTGAGATCTGATCTTAAAAACCATTCTAGAATTTGAGATGGTAAGAGTGTGATCTCATATATTCTCTCTAAAAATTCTTGAAAGAATAATATAATTTTCTCCTAATGTAGTTGTGATTTTCTCTTGGATTTGAAGTTTTTCAGGTAAATTCTTTTATTTCTTCTTGTTTTTTCAATATTGCATTGAGTTTTATAGCATTGCTTGTGATTCGATCATTTTTTGTTGAATTCATGTGGGATTTCTTCTAGGAAATGTATTGCCAAGCAAAATTTGATTTCCAACTAGGTTTAGGTCAACCATATTACTACTCTGGATAAGTTCAAGTTCCTCAGTTTGTTAGATTTGGTTATTAGGGTAATTTCATTTGAAACTAGGACCTTAATCAATAATCAATTGAACTTTACTCAATTTGAACACTAGTTTTTCCCTATGTGATATGGATTATGATATAGATACGCACATAATACATACATGCAATTAACAATATCATGTGTATACGTATTAGATAAAATGATTTCAAATTAAGATACAAGACAACTAAGCTAGAATAAACTCAAAAATCATACAAAATCAAACATATTCTCATCATCAAATCGAATAAAACTGAACAACTTTAGTTTTAAGTCGGGAACACTAGCTCGTAATCAATTTGATGCCAGCCCTACCTTAACCATTCTATTTTGATCTCTCTCTCTCTCTCTCACACACACACACATTAAACATAACAGCTAATCTCTCTCATAACTGAAAATATCTAGAGCCCACACATTCAAAGAAGTAAAAAGAAGAAGGAAATGTGGGAAGATTCACATGGCAAATCAGGCTATACAAGTTCACATGTAACCCATCAACACCACAATCAGCACATAAAAGAAACATCAACCAAAGAACTTAAAGGGGACCAGCATGGGGTAGTATATAAAATAATCATATTCAACCCTTCTTTTCTTCTTTGCAAAATAGTTTCAAATCAAATATAATTTCAGAATGTCATATTCGACATAAGTCTCAATTCAGAGATGGAACTTATAAACACAGTTGATATAGGTGTGGCATATAAATGAAGTCCGTCATATCTCTGTTGTACTTATGCAAAATATGAATTCAAAATTATGCATGAAATTGATATTACTTTGCAAAAGTAATTAAAAAATGATTATTTTTAAAATTTGCCCCCATCATGAGCTTGATTGACATTAAACACTGCTTGTGAGGCCATGGCTAGCTCAAACCTTTTCATGGTGAGAGAAGGTAGAGGGAAGAATTCTGGCACTTCTTTTTCCAAGTTTTTAATGCTACTTAGATTGTTGAATCCATCCCAGCCTATGTGAGCTACATGCTGCACATCTGTTGGGTACCCAATCTCCATCTCCGCCTCCTCTTCCTCATCTTCCTCCTTGTAGATTGTGAAGAGACTAGATAAGCTTTTGAAGCCTTTCACTAACCTGTGGAACCCTGAAGTGATGGGACCTGTTTTCGAGAGCTGAAGAAACCCAGATATGCTCTTCGTCCCCTCACTCGACTGAATTTGTTCCTTCACAATTTGTCCATCTAGAGAAAAAAAAGATGATCAATCTATAAAACAAGACTGATTAGTGAGAAAGGATTCATTTAGAAAAGCCTATTAATTGCGATGAAGATGATGAAGAATCAGCATCAAGTTTTCAAAATACGAGGTATTGGCTAGATATATCATAGCCAATTCCTTAGAAGAATTCAATAAAATTCTATTCTGTGAGATCTTTCACTCGCATGTTTTCCATCAGGAACTTTGGCTCTGTTTGGTAATAAGAAAAAAAGAAGATTTGGTTGAAATTTTTAGTGATTTTTGAAAAATGTGTATGATGTGAAATAAAGTAAGTTGGTTATATTAAAAATTGTGTATGATGTGAAATAAAGTTGATTGATTTATTGAGAATTGTGTTAGATGTGAAATAAAGTGATTGTTTAATGTTGGAATTTGTGTGAGATGAGAAATAAAATAATTTTTTAAGTTTTTTTAAAATAAATTTAAGATTTTGGTCATGGGTAATTTTAACCATGATTTTTAGTTCATTACCAAACAGGGCCTTTGTTTCACAAAGGAGGGTGCAACATTAACAAGTAAGCCAGAAGTAGAAGTAATGCCCAAAGTCAAGAGATGCATAACAACTAAAAAAGTATGAATTAAGCAGAGAGATTCACCTCCATGCGTGGAGGTTGGCTCGCTTTGGGCCTTATTCAGTGGGTTTTCCACAACCGTAATGCTTGACTGAGAAACACAGCCGATGGAGAAGGGGAGCATGACAAACCTCTCAAACCTTTCCTTCATATCTATATACTGCAAACTTTACTGCACACACACATAGCGAGAGAGAGAGAGAGAGAGAGAGAGAGAGATAGGGAAAGAGTGTGAGATAGAGTTGTTATATTGAGCAGCAAATGTTAGCTTTGTTGAGAAGGCTGAATGATTTCAGATACAGGAAGAATTTTCACAAGTTTGGTGAGAGAGAGAGAGAGAGAAGGTTATCATGGAGTGGGTTGGGTTGGTTGGTACCTGCTTTCTTACTGATTTCAAGTCCAATTTGTAGGGCAGACTGAGCCCCACAAGCTTCTTTACTGTGCTTATTGAGAACCTTCTCCCGCCATAATGGTGGGCTTAATGTCTATTTTACCACCTCACTTAGAGACAAAGAAAGCCATCATCATTGAGATCCCTTGCCATTTTCTTTTCCTGTCAGTTCTCAACCACCTGGATGAGGAATCTAAAGATCATCCTGGAGTAACACGCAAGCAAATTATGAATTTCAGAGATCTTAGACTGAGAGCTACTAGGCATTGGGCAAGGTTTTAAAATTCAGTGTTGGTATTGGATTTGGATTAATCATAAACTTTCGGTTTCCACGGTTCTGGAATTTCTGGAAGTTGCAGTATACAGTTTTGACCTGGATCATTTTTATTTTAAATAATTTTAAATTCAAAAAGAAAAGTATACGTTTATTTTACACATTATTTAAAATACTTCGTACTGGACGGGTTTTGTGAGTTTTTAAACCACACTAAATTTTCCCATTGTAATGTTTGTAAACTGTAAGAAATATTAGTTAGGGATTTAATATGGTGTTAGAGCCAAAGATCTCGAGTTCAAACACTGGTGACCCTTAATTATCTTTAGTATAATATGGTTGAAAAAAAAGATCACATTGTTTTTGAATTCAAATTGCAAAGCAAATAAGCTTACACATAAAAAAGCGTGTAATAATATAAAATTATTCCCGAGTCATGAAAACCTACAGGCTTAAGCTTTATTGAAGCAAAAATGGTTGTTGGGTTAAATTGAGTGAAAGGAAGCACAGCTTACTGTAGGTTGGCCCATCCGTAAAAGGGTTGATTCCTTCACCGGTGGCTTTGAAGTAGAATTGAATTAAACACCATGTCATCATGCTTCAATGAGCTGCAAATTTACCAGTTTTTTCATTTACTCCAGGAAACAAAAAAAGAGAAGTCATGTAGAACGGGTAAAGAAAGGGAAAAGAAATAGAATAAAGAGGAAAAAGAAGAGGATAGATAGAGAAAGAAAGAGAGAATTTTGGGGAGAAAAATATTCTTTATTTGATTCGTCTAACCATACAGAATAAGAAACAGTAGAGGGATTCACTAAGACACCAGTACAATGAAAAAGAAAACTTACCACATCAAGAAAATGAATGAAACAAGAAGCTTCTAAACACTATGGATGGCCATTGATAGAGTTAGCATGGAATTCGAACGAGTCAGTCTCAAGTCAAAATCAACAATTTTCACTTTGATTTAGCTTAATAAGAGTTGATTTTAAAGTTGAATAAAACTTGTTTACCCACCTTATTCTTAAATTAAAGATGCACTATAATATCATCTATTAAGGGTAAATTGCATTTGAGTTCATGAGGTAGGAACCTCATTACATATAGGTCCCAACCTTTGAAATTAGGTAACTTTTACATAATAAAGTCATTAAGTTATGTGACTTTTACCATTACCCTCAATTCTCTCTCGCCGACAACGATATGGCCCCATAATGTCATCGCCTCTTCCTTGCCTTCTACACCGTTGTTACCATCACCACCTACTCACTGCTAAAAGAAAAGTTGTGAAGAAACAAATTCAATCGTATTAAAATGGACGTATTAAAATGCAAGATTCAAACTTACTGACCTAACGATAAATAAAACTCCAACAAGAATGACCAAAGTTCCATACTTCCAAAAGTTGGGACCTGCGTGTGGTGAGGACCCCGCCCCAGAAACTCTAATGCAATTCACCCTATTACTAATATATCTCCCCCATAATACATTCTTACACAAAATATCTTCTGCATACATCACAAAAGCTTAATATACTTAGGCATATGTCAAGCTAATTAGAGCCAAATCAAAATTTATTCGAACAAGTTGATTAGGACCACAAAAAACTCAAGTTGGTTTCTAATCAAACAAATTCAAGCAATTGCCCATTGATTTTCGAGTTTCAAACACAATTGCAATCCCTACTTTGACTTCTTTAATTATCTATGTCTCCATCAAAAAGGTAATTTAGTAGGGTCATTGAAGAACCTTTTCCTCCAAGTAAGTTGTGTGTTTATATTTCCTGTAATTCTGACAGCCAATAAAATGTGTTAGTCGCAGTATGTACACAAACCTGTTTTGAGAATGAAGGCATCACACCAAAAGCATCAGATATGGGCCACAAGTCTAGATTCTGCTTATACCTTGCTGATTGGATAATCTTTTGTGACATCTACTGCTTAATGAAAAGGTTAAAAAAAAAAAAATGTACAATGTTAGGTAGAATTTTATTGAAATTATCATGAACATGCATGAAATTTATAGCTAACATTTCACTTTAAAGGTTGATTGGTGCAGGGACCATTATTGTCATTTTCAATTAAAGTTAGGGTAAACTGCACCAGTGTCCCCAAGATTAGGGAGTTTTCACATTGGTCCATGTTCTTCCAAAGATTAAATCCAGGTCTTTCAAAGATTTCCCTTAAACTTCTCTCCCTTATAAACTCTTTTCAATTTATGTTGGAATTTATGTAAGATGTGAAATGAAATTATTACATTTTACTTCCAAGAAATAATTTTTTTTTATTATTTAAAATTTGTGTTTGAAGTGAAAGTTGGTGGCTAAAAAAGCCTGGCTTTTTTTTTTTTTGCAGTTGCCAATCATAGTTAAAAGAAATGTTTTGATAGCGAAAAAAACAAGAAGATTTTAAAATGGCTTTCCTGACAATGAATAACCGAAGACATCAAGGTTTAAAAATATTAGAAATAGATATTGTACTAGTCACGGAGAATTGAATCGAATGCTATTAGAAAATGTAAGCAGCCTCCAAGAAATAAAGGGCGGTATCAAATGTATAACCAACTCCGAGAGCAACACATACAAACTTTTGTATTACTTAACCATAGTTCTATAGAAATTTTCCATATATGATATTATCATGTAAAAAATAAATTGAAATCTCTCATCAATAGCTGCAAAACCAATTTTTTCTTTGTTTAAATTATTTGAAAAAAATAAGTTGAAAACTCTGCAAGAAAAACATGAGTAAAAAAGAGGAAAAGTACCAACAAGGAAATAAAAGGAATCTTGATGATATTGTTTTCAGATCCTTACCATCATGATGTTCTGCCATCAAAATAGCAGTTGTTAATGTGACTTATGGCTGCCAACTGTATTCTTCCCATGACAAACAGGGGCTTTCAAAATTATTCCTGCAGTTGGTATCATTCAGCTCGCTTCATTCAAAAAATTGTGAGAAAAAAGTTCCAAAATTGAGAAACCAATTTGCGTTCAATAGTACTACCAAAGCAAAACTCTTGATTAGAAGTTCCCTGTTTATTCAACAGTCCATTATTTTAACATTCTTGTGGACAAAATTTTAGCTCTACGAGCTCTTATCACCTTCAGAAGAAACTTCTCATTCCCACACCCTGATAAAGGAGGGGGGTTGTGATCAGTTGATAGTTAGCATTGAACTTGCCGCTTATCATGTTATGAATTGTTTGAAATAAACCATCGAGACTTCCCCATTAGCATGTGTTGTATCACAAAAATTGCGGCAATTATAAAGGGATCAATTCTTCGTTCACAGAAGGATTTGCTTTAAATGGGGCTGAATAGTGCAGAGAAATCCATACAGTTGACACTAAGTAGTTTGAAATTAAGGATTTGCTATTGTTCTCGTGGAAATTTCTAATGAAGATTTTTGTAATGGTGTTCACAAGTTCTGCACAAAAACAATAATTGTGCCTTATTTGAAGTGTTTTCTTAGATTATTTCACCAGTAGTCACCACACGAGCAATTTCCAAGCTTAAAATGATGAAAACGCCGCGAATCTCTAAGAACTATATCCCGAAATGTGACTTGGCTGATATACTTTATCGCCTCATGACAATCTAAACAAACTCGAAGATTTTTCATGATCCTCAAAGTAGCTCCACTTGGGGTGCTGATGATCCCATAAGCAATTGCTAGCTTCTCGCTATGATGTTGCAGAACTGCCTCTCTTTGTTCTTCCTCAACATCATGAAGAACCAAATCAGTCCTGGTTGAATAACCAAGCTCCTTCAATCTTTCAATCAATTTCTCCAGGTAGCTATATATTTTATCAGTTTCAGGGTGCAATTTATCTCCTGCAACAAATGTGTGGACATTGTTTTTGATCTGAATCCATGAAAATCCTGGTTGTTTCTTGAGCCCTCTGTTTGCCATCAAGCTCCACAACTTGGAAGCATTTTCCCACTCTCTCTTGGTAGCATAAATGCTTGATAAAAGAACATAAGATCCAATATCATGTGGTTCGATTTGAATTAGTCGCTTCGAAGCTAATTTTGCTGTTTCAATATCTCTGTGAACTCGAGAAGCAGATAGCAATGCTGTCCAGACAACAGAATGGTGGCCAATATTGTAATCCTGAATGAACTTTATTGCCTCATTTAGCTGACCAGATCGGCAGAGGAGATCAACCATGCAAGTCAAGTGCTCAATCATAGGAACCAATAGATGAACTTTTACCATCGCATCAAAATACTGATAACCTTCTTCCAGTAAACCACCATGGCTGCATGCAGACAGGACACACAAAAAGCTTATCTCATTTGGCTTAATATCTTCCTTTAGCATCATTTCGAAAATCCCAATAGCTTCCTTTCCCTTACCATGCAAGGCATATGACCCTACCATCGAAGTCCACAACACAACATTCTTATTTTCTGCACCATTGAAATATTTCTGAGCATCACCCAAACTTCCACATTTAGCATACATGTCAATGATTGCTGACGCCAAATAGACGTCAATCTCATGCCCTGATTTCTCAATACAAGCATGAATTTGCCTTCCTTGCTCAATGATGCCAGCATCTGCACAAGCTGCTGCAATACTTGTGAGAGTAAATCGATCAGCTGTCCCACCTTCATGCAACATCCTGCAGAAAAGCATTATTGCTTCATCTGTTCTCCCATTTTGGACAAACCCAGCAATCAAAGAACTCCATGATATTGTATTTGCTTTTAGGTTCCTTGCTCCAATATCATCAAAGATATTAAGGGACATTTGGATCTTACCACACTTGGAATACATATCAATTAGGGAGTTCTTAATAAATACATCATTCTCAAATCCAAGTCTCAATATCATGCTATGTATCTGTCTTCCCATGTCCAAAAAAGCTAATTTAGAAGCTAAAACTAAAGCTGTAGCAAAAGTATACTGATTAAACACAGGACCTATCTTCACCATGATATGGAGAAGTTGGAGGGCAGATTTATCAGACCCATTCTTCATTTGCCCACTCATGAAAGTATTCCAACTCGAAACATCTCGACAAGGTGATGAAATAAACAGCTCCATTGCACCATTTGTATCACCAACCTTCAGATAAGCTCCAATCATAATGTTCCATGAAACAAAATTCCTTGCAGTCATTCTGTCAAAAACCTTCCCTGCATCTCCAAAGGCATTAGATTTTACGTAGAAGTCAACAATTGAGTTTTGCAGTGCGACATCCATTTCAATGTCATTTCGTAGCATCCACCCATAGATTTCTTTCCCCCTTTCAAGATTGCCTGTATTTGCACAAGACTTGAAAAGACTGGATAAAGTAAAGCAATTTGGCGATACCCCATCAGCTAGCATGTGAGAAAAGAGGCTCAGCGCCCATTCATCCTGCCCACAGCGTACATAGGCTGAAATCAAAACCGTCCAAGTGAGGACATCTCTATGAGACAATTCATCAAACATCTTACGTGCATCACCCAAAGAGCCGCATTTCAGATATAGATCCAAGAACCCGGTACAAACCTGCCAATCTCTCATGAAACCAGCCTTGAGTGCTCTAGTATGGAGACACGAAGCTCGTGAAAGAGATGGCGAAGCTTTTCTGGAGTTCTGCACCAGAGAAATGAAGACTTCGAGAGGTTCTTTGACAGAACAGTGAGTGAAAGAGCAGGGAGACTGGAAGAGAGAACACAGCTTGGGAGGAATGGTGGTCCGCAAGAAAGGACGAGCATGGGATCGTTGGAAATTCAAATATCCGGTCCGAGTAACGGCTAGTTTTTTCATGACGAGCGCATGGTATCGAAATTATTCAAGCCAATGCGATTTTTGAACGAAATTCGAAATTCTCTTGGATTTTAAATAATTCGAAATCTTTTTTTTTAAAAAAAATAATCGAAATCAACTCAACGTTTTTATAACCCAAAAATTAAATCAACTTAACGCATAATTAACTTTAATAGTTTTTAAAGCATATTCATGTTATTTTATTTATAATTAATATACTGTGATAGTTGATATGAAAAGGTTAAAATATAAATACAAATATATTAAATAAATAAAGATGCAATTACATATATATCATTAAAAATTAAATATTTTATATATTTTATATTTAAAATTTTAATATTACATATTAATTATTAAAATTATGTAAAAATTATAATATTTATTATATACATAATAAAGTGTAATATATGCAATTACCCAAAACATTAATTTTTTTTAAAAAAATTCTCAAATAAAATTTTAAATTAGGTTAACCAAGTTCACAAGATAATATAATAGATATCATAATTATAACTAACACATACTTATAAATATATAATTAATAATAAATAAATAAATATATTTTTTATATTTTACAAATTAAAAATTGAGCCAAGCTGATACAATTTGACTATTGCTCATAACTCAGTTCAATAAATTTAAGGTGAACTTGATTCGAATTAAATATTATTTTTGAGCCAAACTCTCACCACACTTACAAATTACATCCAGATCCTTGAGGTACAGACCTCAATGCATGTAGGACCAAACTTTTCAAAGGTTTATTTTCGAATTATTCGAAGTGTGTAATTTTAATTCTCTAGGTTATTTTGTTTGGCCGTTAAAAATCAACATGGTTTAATTTTAACCAGGTATATCACATCACACATAAAATTTAATATTAAAAATTAATTTTATTTCACATCGTACACATATTACTAAAATAATAACTAACTTTATATCACATCCCTCGCATATCCCAACATAATAATTAACTTTATTTCATATCATTCATAATTTTTAATAAAAAAATATCTCCATTCAAGTTTAATTTTAACCTCCTTAAATTTAAACTTACAAACAAACAAACAGACCTTAATATTCAACCTCCTCTGAACTAAGTGAGGCTAAATTTTGACATCTTGATTAAAGAAAATGGTAAAGAGGAAAGAGCTATAATATTTAAGCCCCATTTGATACGAGAATTAAAATTAAGATTAAAACAATACTAGTTTCAAAAATAATTATAAATAAATAAATAAATTTTTAAAATTATTTTACATAAATTTTAATATAAAAAAATTTATTTTACTTCACATACTCAATAATTTTTAATAAAAATATCTACTTTATTTCACATCCCAGACAAAAATATTTGAATGTAGCATTTTAATTTAAGATGTGAAATAAAGATATTTTTATTAAAAATTATTGAATATGTGAAGTAAAATAATATTTTTTTTATATTAAAATTTGTATCCAATAATTAAAAATTTTATTTATAATTATTATTGTTATTTTTAAACTAGAATTATTTTTGTCATAATTTTAATTCTTGCGCTAAATAGAGCTTTAGAGACTATGTTGATAATTTAAGCTACAAAAAATTTTATCAACTTTATAAAATTTGCCTATTATGCTATAATTTATATACATATATATATATATATATATATATATATATATAACACCAAATTTAATAAATATTATAATTTCTATACTCAATTCTAAAAAATTATAAAACTACACTTTAACTGATCTCTTTTTATAGCATTTTTGTTAGAATAAAATATTCCATCTATATACCTTAGCCATTTATTTTTTCCTAACTCTCATTGTCTAAGTAGATAGTATTATATAGGATCATCTATTTTATCTTTTACTAGCTTTTAAATCAAAATTAATTCAAATTAAAAATTAAATATCATTATTATTTTAAATGATCAAATTTGCATCTAATTCAAATAAATAGTTAAAGTGAAAACAAGAATCATATTTAAGTAAGATATTATAATAAGAGCAAACAGAATATATAAAATATACTTTTCACAAGTTATATAAGTTTTGAGAATTGAAAGTAAAATCTTTTTTTTGTTCTGACTTATAATAGTAATTATAAATATTTTAATGTAAATATTTTTTTTAAAAAAAATATATTTTAATAATCAAAATTAATAGAATTTATAAAAAAAAATCTATAAAATATTTTTTAGAATATGTAATTATTGTTGCTTTAAAAGGTAGCTTAAATTACATGTGCAATCATTTGCATGAAAATATTTAGGGCAAATCTCATCCAGGTCCCTGAGTTTAAGGGTTATTATCACACAGGTCCACATTTTTTAAATCCTATCATCTGGGTCCCTAAGTTTTCAAAAATATCATCTGGGTCCCTATTTTAGTTTTTTATTATTAAAAAATATAAAAATTACCATTATACCCTTACCCTCCCTCTCTCCTCCAGATCCGGCCGCCGCGCAACCCC